>JAJVSH010000146.1:198711-269101 GCA_021460005.1 Tetramorium alpestre | reverse complement strand
GTGATAACTTTTATATATATATATATATATATATAGAACTATATTAGTGTCCATGGCCTACATTAACTTTTCAGTTCAATTTACAATTATATTCAGAAAAAATTATATATACATATATGTGATATATATTTTGAGATTGATTACATTCTACAGAATCTAATTTCTTTTTGTTAAAAAATAATCCGAGTGTATAAAATACACAGAGAAAAACGTTTCTTTACATTTATGTATTTTACATATAAGTATGTATTTGTTTGATTTACATTTGTTTTACAAAAAAAAAAAAAACATTTTATTGAATAAAGACTTGATTGTTTCGTTACGTTAAATCATATTGTTTGACGGAAAAATAACTATTATTTGAAATAGTATTTTAAATAATAGTACGTCTGATTCAAAAAGCATTGTTTGTTTCAATCAACTTATTATTTAAAATAAAAAATATCTGAAATATTATTAAATTTTCAAAAAATATTTTATTTAAAGTAAACATATACGTTTTTCCAAACAATCGTATTTGTTAGTTCAAACATTAATTGAACTATTCCAATAATTAAATTTCTTTAACTTTAACAAAATTTATTAAATCCAAAGAAATATTTCTCTCTGTGTAATCGGTTATTAATTGATTATAAATACTAACATTTATAGAATAAACCTGGTAAAATATCTCTCCTCTTCTACGAACGAACACATTGCCCAAAGGAAACGTATGTCGTTTCTTTGAAGATCTATTTTTTACTACTTGTTTTTTTTTTGCCAAGTCTTTGTGGATTCAATTTCCTGAAGTCTTTGATTTTGAGTTATATAAAACGAAAACAGAAGTCCATTAAATGCCCAGTAAACACTAAGTAACAGTAATATAACATCAACGTTATAATTTCTCATGTAATGTAATTGCAATGTATCTTGTATACCGCAATTACATTATTGAGTGGGAAATTATAACGTTGATTTATGTTACTGTTACTTAATGTTTACTGGGTGGTTAAGACCCAATTCCACAACTTAGTTCAACCGAAGTTTAGCTAACAATATCCAATCGATATCGTTTTATATAAAACAAACTCTTCTATTGGATATTGCTAGTTAAACTCCGGTTAAAATAAATTGTGGAATTGGGCCTTAACCGCCCAATAAACATTAATAATGTCCATTTCTATCAATGCAGATTAACTTTAATCTCCGTTCAACTTACTGTTCATCTTTTTCTAATTCTTAGGACTAAAAAAAAGATAGAAAGTAAGTTAAGCCGAGATTAAAGTTAATTTGCATTGCTAGAAATAGACATAAACGGAATTGGCCCTAAGAGAAGATCGAAACAAGATTGGGAACCTCTGCCGTCGTACGATACTACCTCTCGTTCCCCCATACGATCACGCTCCTGAGTGTGCGTGGCCGCGGTGCGCGACGGTTCTTTGACTCTGTGCCGGGAGTCAGTCAACCCGGTGACGGCTTGCAGGCTGCGTGCTGGTCTCTGCCAAGCGTGGTCCTCGGCTCGAGCCAAGACGGCGAGCGCGCGTCGCGTCGCGTGTGTACGTATGCGGGGGGGAAAAACCCAGGTATCAATCGCGCGCGGTGGCGTCCCGTGATCCAAGGGCCACGACGAAGAGATCCGTCAGTGATTCCGGGATCGTCGCACGCACGTTGGAAAAACGCGTCGACCGGCCGCTCGCTCGTCTGCGGGAAATGCGAAAAGCCCGCGATGCGCGCGGTCGACAGGTGACACGTTCCCGCTGAAACGTGGAGAAGAGTTTACGTTCCGCTCGTCGGCATCGTGCAAAGTGCGTCTCCGTCTACGAAACCGCGATGCATCGTCAACGGGCGCGTCGGTGAGCGAAAACGTGAGGGATCTTGTTTCGGCGCGATCGATACCGTCGCGCGCGATCGCCGGATTCTCCTGTTGGGATCCGCTTGCGGCACTCTAACGATGAAACGAGGGAGTGCGTGCGATCTCTGAGTGCAAGATCGATCCTGGTACGATCGACAGGTTGAGTTTCTTTCTCGGTGCCGCCACGCGCGCACCGGAATCTTTCCTATTCGTTCCGCGTCGATTGAATGCGACGGCCCGGACGATTTACGTCCCGTAACAGCCGTTTTAAAGGGGATCTATAGAACCGCTCTGTTCGAGTTATCGAGTTGCACTATAGAGACCTTCAACGCTTTCAAAAGCGTCACAGTTTAAGAGGCGCATTCTCCGACAGAATCGTTCCCCGAAGAAACCTTCGAGCGCCCGCATTCTCGTGGCGGCCAATCGGAATAGTCCGCGGGAAAGTGCATCGACGGATCTGCAGTCGGCGAGCGGTGAAAGGAGACCAGCGAGGGAAGACCTTCGACGTCGCGTCGCCACGTCGATCCTGAAGGAATCCTGCAGACGCGAACGAGGCGATCCGAGCTGCCGCGGCTCGAGAGGATCCACGAGGAACTGCCCACGGGCTCCAAGATAATCGCCAGACGCCGTACCGCCGGTGCATCCGCGATGGAGGACGAGCTGCGGTGTCCCTGCTGCAAGGAGCTGTTCGTGGAGCCGGTGCTGCTGCCCTGCTGGCACGCGCTGTGTCTGGCTTGCGCGGTAAATCTGCAGGCGCCGCCGGACTCGCCGCCGGAGTCCACCGCCGATTCCGCCAACGCGCCCGGCTCCGATCAGGAGGCCGACAAGCTGTCGATCCTCTCGGAGACCGACTCCGGCGTGGTCTGCAGCAGCACGTCCACCAGCTCGCGGCCGGGCAGCTACGTCGGCACCCCGGGGAACGGCGGCTTCCCGCCGTCCGGCGGTACCCTCTGCCTCTCGTGCCCCGTCTGCCAGAAGACCGTTTACTTCGACGAGGGCGGCGCCCACAATCTGCCCAAATATCGCGCGATGCAGCACATCGTCGACAAGTACCAGGAGTCGCGGAACTCGCGGCTGCAGTGCCAGATGTGCGAGGGGGAGCCGCGCGACGCGACCGTCGCGTGCGAGCAGTGCGAGGTTAGCGCGACGGACTGATTCTATAAACGGGGATGTAATCGGGGATCGCGAGGGATGATTGCACGGATGTAAAGCAGATTGTCGCACCGTGAACGCGATTCCCTGTCAGATTAGCGTCAAATTTAAGATTTGACGAGTAAACGGGGCTGAAACGAGAGGCTGTATATTAATGCGAAAGCGACGAGATATATAAAACTGAGCGTTTAAGATCGAGATTTTCCAATTAATTGATTAGTCATTCGAATTAGAAGAGGAGAGTAATTGGAATTGTTAGCGTTAATATTGATCTAATCCTTCGTTTGCCAACTCCACCGTACGTTTAATCGGAATCGAGAACTTTGTAGGAATAACAGAAGTTTCAAGTAAAAATTCTACTGCTGCTCGTTGATTATGAAATTATTATTTTATTCTATTTTGAATGGAAAAACCGTAAATTTTAATGTAGTATCATAATTGTAGATTATTCCTATTTAGTTTCTATAAAAATTTTCGAGGAAGATATTTTCTGCAGCTAAAGAGTTAAATGTTTTCTTATAGCAAACCTATTAATACATTAAAGTTAAGCGGCTTATTACGATAGCTAAATTTAAAAAAAGTTTATAATGACTAAGTCTGCTTCGCTAAGTAAATGCATAATCTTATACAATCAATACAATCGAAGAAGACACGATAATTTCATCTCCCGCTCGTGTAATTCTTTCTTTTCTCGTCTTTGTATTTCCTCGAATTTTCTCTCTTTGCAGTTTTACGAATGTGTATAGGAAACGCGTATAGAAATATCTGTACCCTATAAAAGAAACCAAACAGAAGATCACGTAGTGTAATATCCACGCGAGCTTTTCATTATTTTCATTTTTCCGCTTTCGGCTCTCGGTAGAGAGCTTTCGTCTCTTCAGCCAGAAAAAAAAAATGAAAAAGTCTCTAAGACGCTCATCGACTTTGCTTAAAAATATATCCGTAAAAATCATCCGCCCTGCTGGGAAAAATCATCTGAATCAAAGTAATCAGAACTTTGAAAATTGATATTTTTAATTAAAATCCGGGTAAAGAAATGAATTTATAATGATCAGAGGAATAGCATTTCCTACAATTATCGTACTTAACTAGCATACTTTATTTCGTTCGATATAGAATGATAGTGCTTTCACTGAATGCTGCGACGTTATTTTCACCGATAATATCTAATCCGCCTCTTGTCGTTTCTTTGATATTTCTATCCTGACGCTTTGATTCGCTTTGATCATTCTCTACAAAAACTTTCACTGCGCCATAAGATCGGCAAAGTTCCCAAGGCTACCATTCTTAACGACCGCGGCATCAGTCGTGTTTATTTCTCTTGTGTGCTTTCCTCATCCAGAGGCTCGTTAACTCCCCCTCGTTCTTCCTCGAAGTCCACTTCATAACTTTTCTCTTCGCGTTATAAGCGCACTAGAGCCGCTCTCAGCTACAAGAGCCGCTATATCTTTATCGGTATTAATATCGAGCGTCGTGGGCGTGTCGTGCCTCAAAGACAGAAATTTTGTTGGTCGAAATCAAGGACGAAGAGTAAATCCTGAGATGACGAGAGATGCAACAAATTTGTTCAGTTAATTTCCACGACTAAACAGATGTTCTCTGTTAAATTCACGTCGAACAGATGCGTCCAGTATCGCGGTTGTTTATGAGAAGAGGTACCTGTATCTTACTTTTAGTTTCCTTGGATAGAATGCAATAAATATATATATAACGTTATTTTGAATACCCTGCTCCGAGCTATCCGGTGTAAAATGTATGCGCGCGCGCAATATGGCAATTTAAATCGCATTTAAATATTTTTCAAAATTTATCGTCACAATAATGTTTTCTGTTTTCTTTTACAAAGCCTAAAAATGATATATATATCTCTGAATGTTTTTTTTTTAATCACGACGTAATTTTGAATAAATCTTAATTTTGATCAACGATATCATATTTTCTCGACAATTGTCAGTTCCGGCTCGCGCAACATGTTTGCACGATATATTCGCGCAAATCGTCGCCACGTTGCATTCACACTCTCACAAAGAGAGCGATTTTATATTGTTCGGTGTTCTGTTTGAAAAGATCGAGTTACCGCGCTTCGGAGTGCCGCGTCGCATGAAATATCTCGTTGCGCGACAACGTTGTACGCCAATCGCACACCCTCGTCTCGCCTCCTCTCTTGCTCGCTTTCCTCCGAAGTGTTAAATTTCATTTTCGGCCCTCTCGTGGCGGTCCCACCGGTACACCGCGTTGCGAGACAAGTGGCGGATATTTTTTCTGTGATTTTACACTCGCGTCTGCCGCGTCGGTCGTCGCTCCTCGTTGCGCGGGGAGGAAAAAAAAAGAGAGAATCGATGGCGCCTGCAATTTCATTCGTTGGCGGCAACATTTCCGCGCCACGACAATACCTCGGCTATCGATAATCGAAATGATATTATTTCCGAGAAGGAAATACCGAGCGAACAAGGAATATTTGATGGCGCGCTGAACAATATCGCAAAAATTGCTTGGAGAAGGAAAATAACGATTCTTGAAATTAATCAGTATTGACAAGTTCAGTCTATATTTACGTTAGTATTGGGCAAAAAAAAGGTTGAATGTATTGATACTTAACTAAGAAAATTTGATCGACAAACACATCTTTGTGCATTTATTATTTAATAAAAATACGGTAAAAAAAAATAAAGGGAAACGTTGCAGAAACTTTATCGATATTTTTTGCAGCGGCAATACTTTTTCTCTAGACATCCGGCTAGATATTTCTAATATCGGTGTATTAAAAGTGAATATAAGCGCGTTCTTTTTGGTATTTTAATATTTCACAAATTTGAAACTCGACCATTCTTCTTTCAGGTTTTATACTGCGACGCCTGCAGGGAGTCCTGCCATCCGAAAAGGGGCCCGTTGGCAGCGCACAACCTGGGACCACCGAGAGGCAGCTGGCAATCAAGCGGGAGCAAGGGATCTCGGCCCGAGGGCACGCCGATCTGCAACGATCACAATGGCGAAGCGGTGACCCTCTATTGCGCCCTTTGCAAAATTGCGATATGCGCCTTGTGTCTTCGTGATCGTCACGCAGCGCATCCTCACGACGTTCTGCCGTTGGCCGCTGCCTGCAAGGCGCAAAAGGTAAGTGAACGATCTTGAACATTATCACCAATATGTCATTTTCAACACACGTGAAATTTCTATTATCACAATTGACGCACGAGAAGCGATAAACTTGACTGAAAATTGTAATCGATATCAGATTGAAAGAGGATTCCTTTTTAGAAAAATATAAATACCAGGAAGCTGTAAAAGTACGAAAAAAAAGGTTAAAATTGAAAACAATTATAGAGATCGGTAAACATAGAACAGTAATTCGGATTACTATTAGACCAGTAATCAACGCCCGTGCTTTGCAATACGCGACTGGAATTGAAACCTCAAGTGATTAATGCCGGATATCGTGTCCGGATTGTTGCAGGAAGAGGGGGGGAGGGGCACAGTAGCGGCCGGGGGGATTACTATAGATTTTATATATACTGAAGAATGACGTTGTGCCGGCGGAATACGCGATAATATATGTATATTTGATGATGAACTCCGTCGCGTAATTTATGTGCCTAGCCGCACGGGCGAAAATCCGAAAATAATGGATGATGCGGTGCCAAGCCCGTTAACACGACCAATAATTGAGTTTCAATCTACCCGCATGTACGTACACTATACGCACTTCGACGCGCTTGGAACGTAGTTTTGCGCCGAAGCTCCCTGTTGTTCTCCTATCGCATTTTGCATGCCGCGGGATCTCGCGTTTCTACGTGCGAGTCATTAGCGGGATCGATGATAAAAAATACATATGCCGTTTCGCTAATCAATCATGCGTATTTGCGTGATCTCGTTCTCTCCCGCTGAAATTGGAGCATACGCGTAGTTTAAACGCGCGTTAAAACATATCACGCGTGATTGATCATAATCATAGGCGTTAATGTACTCGCGCGATTAGATATCGTGCGGCGTAATTAGAGTCGTTTCAAATTTATGCATACATAGGATTATATATCCAAATAAATAAATCCCTCGTATTTCCATCTCGTTCTCTATCGTTATCGCTCGCGTCGCGATATCGTTAGTGAGAAATGTAAGAATACATTCGTTTTATCGGGAACGTATTTCATAACGCGCCCCACAATAGAATACACCTATCCCACGTCGTATTAACGCAGTGCTATCGCACTTTTCATACTTCAAAGCGCCACCGAGCGTTATCGTATTCCTCCGTTGTCGTCGCCGCGAGATAACACCCGCGCAAATTGCGTACCGTCGGCGACATCGCGGTGGCGAGAGGGGGGGGGGAGGGGCGGGGAGGCGACGCGGTTTCTCGCGACGATATATCGCCTTTGAGCGCGCGCGCTCGTCTGCATTCTCTCCCTGGGAATACAACGGACAGCGGCGGCGCCGCGGCGCAACGACACGATACTCGGGATACGACCGGATCGACAGCTGGTTTCGATATCGCGTGTCCCGCGTGGGTGGGTGTGACGACCACCACCATCACTACCACCGCCACCCCTTTCTCTGTGCGTTATACACGTTGCTGCCGTCGCGTTTCGCTCTCCAGGCCGGCCGGTCTGGACCTCTGGACGCCGACACCTGGTCACTTTCTGACATATGGAGCCCGGCTCGCACGCCACGTTGGTCCCATCATCCGCCGGGAATCACTTCCTCCGCGATTAATCTGATAAATTGCCCGCACGGGCCCAGTCAAAACCGCCTGACTCCAGCAATTCCGTAATTGATTGCCGTCGGACAGGCGCGTGGACGCTCGCTTTTGTTTGCACTCGCCACCCATTATATCTCGAGACGGCGCGGCCGATAGTCGACGTCGGCGTCAAGATCGATAGGAGGATTCGTGCTGATAGGAACGGTTGCCGCCGCGGCTGCCGAGAAAATCGCCAAGAACATATTCAGGTTACGATGCCCTGATCGTCGACATCCGGTTTTGTGGCGTGCGCTAACCGCGAGTCGATCGCGGATGGCTCAACGAGAGCGGGGCGGCGAGTAGCTTCGGGCTTCACATTCGTTTTGTATGCACCCTGTTTACCGGGTAAATACTACGTTTCAAAAAGCAGTTACGTTACAGTCGATGTACATACACTATACCGATTGAACTCGCGCGCATTTGTTCCTTTCCGTTTTTAAGCGGTTGGGAAATATTGATCGGGCGCTCCCGTAGCGCAAGCGTTGCCGTGTAGAATCGCGATTTACGATTTAATTGTAAATAATCCGATTATTTGTCAATCACGTCATTGAGCATTTTCACCGGTTAGTCAGTACACAATTTAACCAAATAGCGTCTTCTGAATAATGCATCTCGCCGAGGGCGTTTATCGAGGCCGTGCGGAGCGAAGGGGGGACCCGCTGAAAGTGCAGTCGCGATAAAGTAATTTGCAACAGGCTCGTTTATCAGCGAGGGCTGCGAAGATACCGGGTGCGGGTCGCAATCATGTCAGCCGCGATCCGCTTCCCCGACGCGGAACGTTATGTCGCATTTTGACACGTAATCATCCGTCACTTTGTCTTCTCTATTTCTCTCCCCCTCCTCCCTCTCGCTCGTCACCGCTCGTCCTCCACCCTGCCTATGCTTCGCGCACGTGTGTCGGAGTTTGCGCAACGATGCCCTGGCCATTATTACACATTAATGTTGACGTACGAGGTAATACTCGCGTGTTGCGCCCGATATTTCGGTAATTAGTCTGCCTGCTCGTCGGCTAATCACGGGAATGCCGCGTGCATGTGCGCGCGGTATCGCTGTTCGTGTCTGCAATCGCGATAATACAATCCGCTGCGCGAACGTGCGTAAGCAGTACTTGTCGGACTTGAGATGCAAATAATAGGAAATAATCCTGCGCCTAATCAACCGGTTTCTTTCGGCGCACGCACGCGTTAAAAGAGTCATTTTCCGCCCGCGGAAATGCTTAACCCACTCTGTGCTCGATTCAAGCTTCTAGCCTACGTCCGAGGCTTTAATCTGTATAATTTAGCGATTTCATAATAATAGATTGAAGCCCGTTATACCGCGTAATAATATGTTTCCTCGGGACGCGATTCGTGTAAAAAACTGTTTATCAGTCGGATAACGATCGTTCTTATTCCGGCGCGGCGTCGGAAAATTGCCGTAGCGTTTATCGCCTGTATCGCATCGTAACGATAAAATCATGTCTTGAGTAAGTTGCACGTTGGCGCTTAATCGACACGCTAATAACTACGGCCGATGGTCTTGATTGGTTTTAAACGCCGCTGAGTGATGGCTGAGTGCGCCGCGAAGGACTACAATAATAATAATAATAATAATCGATAGCCGGACTCGATTCTCAACCTTAATTGATTATAAATCCGCTTAATCGATAAAAGACCACGTTTTAATAGACGTCTGACACGTGACGCCGGAACGCGTCGCTCTCTATTCCCATTAATTTTCTGGGTATTTAAGCCCTGCGAACGACGTCTTTATTGAATTTCTTGAGGATATTACAAATTCTTGCTTTTAATACCATAAATGCGTCAATAATAATAATAATATTGGAAAAGTACTCGAGACGTGTAGGAAGAAATTGGAATTTGTCAAAATTGTAAAAATCAAAATTATATAATTCCTATTATATCAAATAATTAGATCGTCCCTTAAAAAAATGTACATCAATGGTTCTTTTTCATTGAGGTAATCTAGCTTTTATAAGGTGGAAAATCGTTTTGCAATTTTTCTTAAAAACTCCGCGGAGATGAGAAATCTAATCGCGCATGTGCTCCCAGTCAAATATCACATTTACAGGCTTCATGAATCTTGCATGGGCTTACGTAAATATGCATAAATATGCATATCACTGTGTACCTAATGGTCTAAGTCTACGGCAATGTATTACAAGATTCGATTACTTAGTAGTTAGCGGCAAATAGACAAGGGTTGACTCTGATCCTCTGTGTCAAGTTTACTCGCGTGGAATCGATTGTTTGCGAAGGGTACAGCCTCGCCATTCTGCAGACATCATCACGCAACCTCCCTAATCTTTAACTTTGAAAATTGCCGCGGTAGATTGCACATTCGGCGAAAACCGTCACTAGCAAAGCGGAAACAGCTCGCGGAAACGCTCGTTACGTAACGGCCGGTGAAGATATAAATGTAACGTTTTTTTTTTTGCGGTTGCCTTACTTGCCTGCAATATGTAACTTACGTAACGTATATAAAAACTTGTTAGATATAAAATATATAATCGCGTTCTTTCGCACGGTATAAAAGTTACATTAAATTCCACGCAAAGTCGTAATCTTGATTATATTCGGGATACTTTTACTGCCGAGCGAGTTGAGTTGCCATTTCCTTCTTCGAGGTGCGTATTTCACGCCCTTAAATTTTCGAGTCCCATTTCTTCGTGCACCCATTGTGTGTAGCGCCTGTCGAGCGAGAGAACAAGTCGGGCGCGCGAGACTCATCCAGTCTTCTTGCGCCGTGGCGCCGTCGAGAAGTCTCCTCGAGGCGACTGAAATCTGCCTGCTCTTTCTTCGGCGCGGCGGAAGGGCAGGCAGGTAAAAGAGACGCGCCGGAAGCCGACGGGAAGGGGGAAAGTCGCTGTCGAAAAATCAAGGTACGGGTAAGCGCGCCGCGACGTTCGCAATTTCCTGATCGAGGGGGAAACGCTGTGCCGACGGAGTCGCGTCTGCCTGCCTGCCTGCCTTGCCTTCTGCCTGTGCTTGCTTGCTTGCTTGCCTGCCTTAAACAGCCACGCCTCGATTCGCGTGTCACAAAGAGCGTATCCGCGTACCGTGGCCTCTTAAGGCGGCGGAAAAGTTGGACGAGGTAGCGCGGGAGCGAAGGAGGTTGAGAGCGAAGATGAGAGCGAGCGAGCAGAAGGAATAAGCGAACGAGCGAGCGCGAGAATGGATAAAGGCCCATTTAGACAAGACGATCTTTGGAGGTTCCGCGAGCCGGCCTATCCCAAAAAGAGAGATCTTTTCAGAAAGGGAAAGTCGAGCTGAGATCAGTTTGATCATTTCCATAACATAGGAAAAGCTGCGCCGCATTTACCACCCTTTTGAAATTTCGCTCGTTAAGTGGACGGCTTTCATATAAAGGGAACTGAACGCCAGTTTTAATTATCTTGCAGAATTCAATATCGGAGGTATAACGATGCGGAATTATATTTGATTTTCAATCCTTTTCACTTGGATGAATCTCGTATTTTATTGAAATGAAGTTATGAAATCCGCATTGCGAAAAATGCGCAAAATGTGATTGAAAATATCTCGATTAAATATATTTCATTTTCCATATTACCTGCAGAGTATCTTAATACAAAACTGACAGATGATCAAATGTTTCACGGTAGAAAAATATCTTGTTTCACATCTTGTTTTTATTCTATTAATATTAATAATATTAATAATGTAATATGAGAATATAATTAGCATGTATTTGAACTTATTCAACGATTCTACACACAAGATATCTAGAGACAAAATGTTTGGCTCAGCTAAAATTTACATAGCGTATATATTCAGATGATAATGTACTGTTATTACTACATCGCGAGAAAATCACACATCGCGGATCTTTTACATGTCACACACTCTTGTACGATAACCTTCGGAAATCGTTAGGTCTAAACGGGCCTTAAGTCGACGCGGAGAAACACGTCGGGGGAGGTGGGGACACAGCTGTACAGGGGGATTCGGAGGTAGTACAGGCTCGATTGCTAGTGTGCCACGGCGTGGCTCGTGATATCGCGTGGCGTAGGAAAGGTTCAAAGTGCCGTGGGGCACATGGGCGAAAGAATGGAAGAAACGCGCGAGTGGGGTACCCGGGTTCACGGCGATGTAGGAGGCGAGGGTGAGATAGAGCCGGTGAGGCACAAACCGGCCCAGGACTGGGTGATTCTCCGATATCACGTATTACGTATCATGGTGCTGATACGTGCCTGTGTGCGCGTATATTTAACCGTGTGTACGTGCACATGGAGAGCGAGAGCGAGAGCGAGAGAGAGAGAGAGAGAGAGAGAGAGAGAGAGAGAGAGAGAGAGAGAGAGCCACAACATACCCCGCTCTCGGTATTTTCTTTTCTCCCTTTTTCTCCCTTTCTATCCTTCTCCGGTTCTTCGTCTCCTTCCTCTCTCGTCCTCCTTTCTACTGTGCTCCCCGTGTCCTCCCTCCACCCACCGCCGCGGAAGGCTCGCTCGTCTTCTTTTTGCCGCGAGAACTCGAGTCTCTCTCGCGCATACCCCAGAGGCAGATCGTTTGCAATGCGTACTTAAATACAGACACGCGGTACACTCTCCGGAGTATATTGCATACGGTGGCCGGTCTTAAAGATGCGGGGGAAGACTTGCCGTGGAGTAACGACCTCTCTCTCTTTTATTGACTGTAACGACACTGGCTATGCAGTCGAGCAACGGGCGACCGCTATCTTGTTACTCGTTTGCCATTTAGCTGACGATACAATATGTAATAAGCCTCCATAAGAAATCCAGGGAAAAATATTAATTTTCCGACTTTATAAAAATATATAATTGAATTGATTATTTTAGGGAGATTATGACTCTAAAAATGTTCTTTTATTATTACGTTTTATTATTACGGGTTAGATTAGCATTTTTTTTAATATAAATGTAGTAATATATAAGAGAAAATCACGTAATCGATCTTTGATATTTTTAGACTGAAGTCTTTTCAGAAATTTACGTCATTAATAAGGGGAGAGTTAAGATTAAAATTAGAATGTCATATACTGTAGAACATCGTACATAGGTTCTATTATTACATATTCAGCAAAAAAAACAATTCCACACGTTTTGGAGCTATGAAAATGAATATTTCGAAAAGTGTGTGTCACTTTGAAAGAAATCAGCCAAAGTCAATCATTTTCGCTTTTCACTCAAAAGGCATGTCGATCAAAACGTTCCGGCAAACTTGGGCTCTCTTCGCAGGTGAAATATTTCGGGTTGAAATAGCGGTCTGCGGTACCGCTACGGAGTCTTTAAAGTTGCAATACCGAATGCCGGGGAGATCGGAGAGGACGCGTAAACGCTTACGGCGTCGCGATCGAATATTCGCACGCACGTGCATCGGTGAACGCGGGTCGGGTGCTTTGCACACGGGCGTGGTGCAGTGAACCGCGGAATCCCGGTAGGATGGGTCAGTGACAATTTTTGCGGGTAATATACGCAAAGAGAGAGAGAGAGAAAGAGAGAGCATCTCGCGCGCGCGGTACTCAAACGCCACGCGGAAGCGAAGGATAATATCACCGCACGTTTCTTGCCGATGTGCGTGTCTCTCTCTCTCTCTTTCTCTCTTTTTCTCTCGCTCTCGCCTTTCCCTTATTCCATTGCAGTCCGTAGTCGAGTGCCTTTATTGCGTTCCTTGGTCCTTGGTCTCGCTACCTTCTGCCTCTCGCCGCCGCGCGTTTAATGCGTTTTCGCGAAATTAACTCCTCACCGTCGTTGTCGTCGCGAATGCCCGAGTACTGTCTTTTTTTCGTACGTTGGACTTTTCCGTGGTACTTGCGGAGAATTTCGCATTGTACAAACGTTCTTGGAATTTTTGACACATGTGCAACTGCGTTGCATATGCAATTGGACGGTAGACTATCGCTAAATGCAAAACCATGTTCTATGCAGGATGACAAAAAATATAACACGATTTTAATTTTAATCTGCGATATCGATCTGTCGCACCGTTCAAATTTTTTTTTATTCTAACGCGCTTTTATATATTTTTATACAAAGATCGATGAAGTTAAATACGTCGATGATCGATAGATTCCTCAAATCGTTGAATCCAATTACTTTTTACTTCCAATTTGTGTAAAGTATTCACTTTTAACGAAGATTTCACATTTTATTTAGTTTTTTTTTTTAGTGAATTTTATTTAGTGAAACACGCGCAAGATAGATTCGTCGGCACTTTACTCTTTCCGTGTTTGCCCTTTTATCTTGTCCATAGGCGAACGATAGAGAGCGATAACGCTCTCTCGAGCGCCGCAAACGTTTCGCCGAGAGTACCTTCAGATTGATGAAAACTAAGGGCGCGCGCGAGGGGCGGGTGAACGCGAGGGGATGGACATTTGTGCACGTTTGCTGTTTATCGAAGGGAATTGTGGTGGCTTTCACGTGCGCGCTCGTCGCCCGAAACGGTCGAACGCACTCCGAAAGGGAAGCGGCTCGAACCGTCGAGAATAATCCGCCTCGGCGAACAAAGTGTCGAGGTCGGATGTGGGAGACACGTGCGACCGGACAGCAATGCAGTTTAGCCGACTGCACTTTGCCGGAAGACGAGGCCCAAGTACATTAAGGAGTGAAGGAGAAAGGGGAAGGGGAGAAAAAGAAAGAGAGAGATTTATCTGCCGAAAAATCGAATACATTCTTTAAATCTTGTCGTTTCGATTGTTGTGATTGTTGTTGTTGTGACATCAGGAATGAATCAGATTTTGGGAGGGAGAATTTTAAAACACTTAATTTTCGATCATTTTCGAGTCATATAATAACAGTAAGATCCATATCTATAATCGTATATCTGCTGAGGAATTTGATTGAAACCAGTCTTCAAACGTTGATATGGTCCATTGAATATAGAGGTAGATCAATAGATAGATAGATAGATAGATAGATAGATAGATAAATAGATAGATAGATAGATAGATAGATAGATAGATAGATAGATAGATAGATAGAGAGAGAGAGAGAGAGAGAGAGAGAGAGAGAGAAAATCAATTAAACATTCTTTTAAAAGTCTGAATCTGAGATTTCATCGAGAAACTCAAATAAAGTTGGTTTCACGGTACATTGAATTCTGTTCTTTGCAGTTCATTAATCGATTTTTAAGAAACATTATATGATAATACATAACGGTACGTATATAATAATATGCATTAATAATTTTTAAATTTCATATTTTAGCTAATAATATTAAATAAATGTTAAAAAATTTGCACATTCAAACTCAAATTTATCAATCTGTTATCTAGTATTGATTTTCATTGCTGAGCTGATTTTACTTTTTTGTCTATAGATTCTACTATGTATATTATCAGTACTATCAATATCGTCTGGCTAATATTGATAAGTGATTACTTTTAATTATTATGCGCAAATATTAGATTGAATTCTTTTTAAAAAGAAAATTCAATTCTTTAAGCGTTGCATTTTAACAGCTTTTGTTTAAAATAAAATAATTATTTAAATCTTTATTAAAGGAAGATATGTAATTTGTTTTTTTTTATAATTAAAACAGTTTTTATTATTAAATATACATTAATGAAATGATAAAATTTGCTCGATTAGAATTAGCATGTAATTTTTTTCTGTTAGATTTCTAAAATACTTTGAGCAGAATTATGTATCAGGCAACTAATAAGTCTAGAAAATAAGACATATGATATACGATAACAATTCATTGACATCAATCTAAACTGCAAGAAACTTGAAGGAATTCTAAGAGAAATAGATCGCGTGAAATTTCTTCAATAAGTAGCCTCGGTATAGTTGCTAGAAGTTAATCGTGAGACTTTTTTGATATCGCGTAAACACAACATACGTTACACGTCGCGGAGCACGCTGTAGCGTATACTATGTTGTTGTTTACGCGACTCGGTACGCTGTTATCATTCGTACGGCGCGATCCGAGTAGGCAGTGTCGCTCCGTGTAACGTCGCATTACCTCGTGACGCGAACGCGTGAACAAGTTAGCGCGACGCGATTCTCCTCTACGATTAACGATTGGACGCAGTTCTGCAATGCGGAACCAATTCGGAAACCTTTACTTTTCCGCTGGAGCAAATTTCGCGAAACATAAAAAATTTCGTCGTAATATTTCACGTGGGCAGATTTTTAAAAAATATATATAATATATGAAATCGTAATTGAGAAGGATTATAGTTCGCGGCTATTACACTTGAGATGTTTCATGTCGTATAACATATTTTACGCGTGCAAAATGATACAGTATTTCACCGCGGCGATGTACAATCCCTCGTTTGACCCTCTCGTTTTTTGCGACATACAACAAATTGTAAATTGCGTGAATTTTATTTATCACGAGTCGTCGCGATTTTTTTCTATATTGGGCGCTTAAATAATTAACTCTTGCAATTAGTTTCTTATGTCGGAACTACTTATTGAAGATATTTTGCGCGATCTATTCTTTCGGAACAATAGGAAGGAAAAAGAAATGTGTTGCAAGGAAAAAGTCAACGTGTATTATTTTATAGTACTCGTATCAAATATTTCGTATTTGATTGGGGATGAACTAGCCGGGATATTGTGCACCTGGCGCTTGTTTTTCGACGCGCAAGCTTTGTGTATTTAATCGCTTGGTTTACATTCTGCGTCGAGACTCGAATGTATAGTTGCCGGCGCGAACTGTTATTTCTCGAAACGTTCAAATATTAAAATGACAGGCGCAATTAATCCTTAGGTCGTTCGAAATTTGCGATTGTCATCTGCTACGGTTGTTGAATGTGCGAAAAGTGCCGAGAGTGCCGTGCAAAGGATCGTGTGATCGTGATTGACTTTCGGAAGTGTTGTGCAAGTGCTATGAAGAAGCATCAAAGGAATGAGAGAAGAGAAGGAGAAGGCCTGGGAGGCATCGGGCAACAATGGAGCAACCCAGTGTAAGTAAAATTATTTGTTTTACCTGTTACTCTTTTGCAGAGAATCGCTTGTTTATTATTATGTTATATCCGCGTAATAATTATTATTTTTTAAAGTGTTAATTATTTGAAGCGTTGCTATAGTTTGCATATGTTTGTATCTTACAGATCATCTTAATGTTACAATTCCGTTGCTGCGCATCGGATCGGTATGTTAAAGGATTTTTTTAACTTGAGATGGATCTATGAAGAGTATATGGACAAATGTAACGTTTCGTAGATCTATTGTTTTCAAATGGATGAGCTAGGATAGATTAATGTTGATATACTTAATTCTGAAATATGTGTAAAATTGGCCGTCGATTTATTGTGTAGAGAATGCTCAGTAATGAGCTCGTAAAAGAGCTCATTATATGTATTATTAATTGACACATGTTGCATTATACGGTAAAATAATTTATAATTGAGATACATCAATTGCATGAAATTTATACAAATATGCGAGCAAGAGTAAAAAAGGAGATGTTTCTCATAGATAATAAATGAAAGCGCGAAAAATGATAATATATAATTTCTGCAAAAGATAAATTGCTTTTTTAAATTTAATAATAATACATTATTATTGTTTGCCTTTTTTATCAAGTGCATTCTCTATATACCTACATAAAATTTTCAGGAAACGCAATCCAGAAAATATTGTGAAAATATAATTAATATTGTTATAATTAATATTGTTATAATTAATATTGTTATTTGGTCAAGTTTTTTTTAACACATTATAAGTGATTAAATTTTCATGTATATTGTTCATAGATAAATAGTAAAATAAAGAAAGATAGAAGTAAAACAAAGCAATAAATGCATAAATATTAACATTTTTAGAATATAAAATATTTAAATTTTCTTATTTTTGATATTTGTGTGGACATGGAGCAAAATAAAATATTTATATATTTTTAAGTGTATTTATATAAGATAAAAGTAAATTATGAAGTAAAATATTGTAGGGAAAAATTTGTTTCAGCTTTTTTATATTATTCAGAATTAAATATTATACATGTATTAAAAAGTACAATCCAGTAAAAGCTTTTTTCGAAAGAGAAAATAAATTATTTCTTCTTAAGTATCCTATCAATCTTTGTGTCATTTTTAAGAAAGATTAATTTTCAAACAAGCGCATATAACTGATTGCTGCTTAATTGACATCTTGAATCTCAAATAAGATTTCACTCACGTTGCTTTTCCGCTAAATGAAATCTAGCAATTTTATAGTTGAAACGTAATTATTGAACTATCCGCGTTTCAAGATACGAAACTTTATTTTAATCTCATTTGATATTCTTGACAAATGACTATTAATATGGACCCTATATGTAGAACTAAAATTGTTCATACATTTTATGAATTAAAAAAATAAATAACAAAATATGAAAATCAAATAATATTTAGCTATCTAGAGAAGTGCGTAAGATCACTTTAATTTAAACGTCATTTTAGATCATTTTAATCATAGGCGTTTAATTAAAAGAAGATGATGTTACTGTGTCGGTACGAAATTTGGGTTTGTACGCAAGAAATTTTGCATCGCATTCTTGACATTACTTGCTTGCCGGTATTCGAGTTCGTTGAACTACGGAATGCTAGCGTATCATAAGTTTTCTCCTTCTATATACATGGTGACGGTGGCTGTGCTTTCCTAACGGATTAATCAACATGCGCGTCTCTTTAATGAAATATATAATATAATGTGGCAAAAGCAATCTCCTTTTCTCTCTTTTTCTCTTTTGGATGGTTAAATTCTTAATGCGCAACGTGTGCCATAGTAAACATTCTAATTATAAAATCATAATAAACACTCTAATTTCATATATCTATTAAATTACTTACAAAGAATACTTCAGAAATATTTTCTGTGTAATAAAAAAAGCATTCAATTAAGTGTGTCGACAGAGACATAAATTTTTAAGAAGTTTTAATTACTTTTGGCAATCGCGCGCGTTGATTTTCATCTCACCATAAATCGGATAAGTACCTAATTCCGATTTTCTATTCTCGTTTTACAAATAATATTCGTTTTAAGATTCGTAACATTGCTGAGAAGAAATGAATTTTCGTTGTGAGCAAATGTATCAATATTTTAATATCTCGCAGAAAGTTTAAGAGAGAACAACTTGTTCTTATAAGTACAAATGAGCTTATATTTTTCTGTCGGATCAAAACGAAAGAGTCGTCTTTGCACGCGGAGTATTACAGCTCGCGAGTTCGTTCATAGCCCAGATGAAATCCCCGCGGAACGCATCGTCGATGCAATTTTTCTTCACGACTCTGGGCACACGGGGGTTTTGCGCGTATTGCGTGAACGTCTGGCGCGCAAATTTCGTCTTACTGGATTCGCCACCGAGTAATTCCGGGCGAATTTCTCTCCAGACCGCCTTTCCGCGGCCCTCGTCTCTAGCTGTCACGATTCACAGCCTCGAAATACACTTCTCTCTTATTAGAGCTTAGCATTTCGTGGGGGATGGTGCTTGCGGGGACGTGTGACGCCCGAGGGATTTGCAGACGCGGTGTTATTCTCGGAAACTGTTGCAACGGGATGCAAAAGCTTTGACATATTAATGCAGCCGACTATCATAATGAGTGTAATATATTTAGCGGAAAGTCGTATTAGGAAATTGTGTATAGAATCAAAATTGTACAGCTGTACGGGCAACATATATTTTCTCAAATGGCTTTTTAGTAAATTTTTAGTAAATACTCACTCCAACAAGTTTCAAAGACATCGACGGGAAAATTACGTCTTACGTTTTTATGCAAGTTTATGGCGCGTTTTGTACAGAGGGTTGTCAAAGAAACCCGCTTAATTTCCATTCGCTGGCAGCTCGTTTACTTGAAGTAAAAGGCCGACAATATAGCGCCGAGAAGAAAAGCCCTGTGAAAGAAAATGCATGAGAGCGCATTTAAATCGTACATACTGGCGCACGTACTAAGTGTACACCTTAGAAAAAGTTCGTACAAAGGCGTGCATGTAGATTCGTTCATTGGCAAACGCGCGAAGCACCTCATTTTTTCGCGTGCATAAAGTCTCCACGGCTTTCAAAGTCTCCTCATGAAAATTCGTAAATTACGCGACCTTCGCGCTGTCATTATGATCCTATTGTACCGTGAGTTGCGTCCGTAAATTATTTTCGTGACCGTTGGAGACGTTCATCCATCGATGTGATGATGATGAAATGAAATTTTATTTTTGGTCTGGACCGCTCGCTCGATTCCTGTCGGGCGCGCTGGAAAGTTTGATCATTCAATTAACGTCCGGATGGATCTGGCGCGGTGAAATTGAATCATTTGGTCTCGCGTTAGCAACGGGAGTTGGCCGCGGATCGACGGGGAACCCGACAGAGACCCCCGGGTCTCAGAACTTCGTAATCAAATCACGGGCTATCGTTAATTGCTTCCGCGTGTTCGATCGTAAACAACCGCATCGGCGATCGAACCTCTTAGGTCACGATGCCGGCTCTCGGCGCTCTCTCTCTCTCTCTCTCTCTCTCTCTCTCTCTCTCTCTCCCCCTTTCCCTCTCGCGGGCTTATTAAACTTCTTGACGTTTATCCGAACGCGAAGTTGCATTTCTATTCCCGGGAACTTCTCACCTCGGACAGTAATAAGGAAATATCTGGCGAACCGAATGGAAGCCGGCGAACGAACAAATCGCGGTTGTTTTATCTCCCGCGAGTCTCTCCTCCTCCTCTCTTCTTCCAATCAAACTTAATTGCGGCAGCGCACTGTCCTCATTACTCGCGTCACGAGAGCTTTCTTAATAACGCGTCAATCGAGTTAACAGCCCGTTGCAATATTTGTAGATTCGGCAGCGGCAATTGCGTCGGACGTTTTGAAATGAAAACGTTATTTAAAAGTTATCCGACATGACGGGCACGGGATTATTGACATATTGACAAGGAGCGACGTTACATGGGGAGGGGAAAAGGGACTTTATACGATATGTTACTAAAATATTTACGATCGTCTCGATGTCCGTTTTATTTGCGTGGCCGCGTGCGGAATATTCGTGAAAATTTCGCAATGACGGGTGATTTGCTATTCAGACATTTTGATATTTTGCGAGCCGAGTTAACCGACCTTATAATCGAGGATCACCGGCAAAGCCCATAATTCACGTCCGCTCCGGGTACGTAGATCATTCCGCGACGCCGGATCCCTTGAGCGCGCATTGTTTATCCCACATTGTTCCGCGCGTCTGCGAAGTAGAAATGCATCGTTGAATAAAACGGGTTAAAAAGACACGGGCGGTGTCCTCCCGCGCTGCTGGCATACGTAATCATTGTCCTGTTCGACGAGTGTCCTTATTATACCTGTCTTTCCCCTCTCGTCTTTCCCATCTGGCGCCCACCGGACCCTCCCGCGGATATTTCCATCCGCGTTCTCACGGTGCCACGGGATCTCGTCTCCGACCTTCCTCGCCGTCTCTCCGTGGAATGGAGCCTCCTCTTCTGGCTCTCCATCTCCTCTCCAGTTCTCTTCGCGGCGTGGAAGTTTGTCCTACCATTATTGCCCCATCCTGCCGCTCGCTTCCTTCTTTATGTCGCCTCGTCGAAGTCTGCGATGCCACTCGAATCTACGGTGGCTTACAACGGCCGGGATAAAAGCCTCCCCGAAAGCTCTTTCCGCGCCCTTTTTAATACATGCCGCTTAATTTTTCATCGAGCAATCCCGCCCTCCTCCATCACTGCATTATCCCCTGTACTCGGGGGCTGATCCTCGCCGAGGTGTTCGGAGACGTGTTTGCGGTTCGTCGATGTTTCTTTTACTTTGCGGAGTACACTTTTTAACTTGCCAATACTTTGCGCCAGTAAAGTATACAATGACTGGATTATTAAAAGTTGCAATGCAATTTTTTTTTTACGTAATAAAATAGGAATTGAGTTACGCTTCGTTCGTGTTTCAGAAGACTAATAGCTTTCAATTTTGCAGTTATGCATCTATCATTTAAATTACATTCGATATAAAATATATAACCACCGCGCCGCGACGTACGTACGTGCAAATATATGTATATAAATTCGTGGGAATCAAATCGCAAATGCAGCGCGCAAACGTTATTTATCTTCGCGCGAATGATTTCGCGCGCGACCGTTTTTTGATCCTATTTATCGTGCAATTTGACAAACAGCGAAGTTTCGTGAAAAATAAATTTGCGCACAAAAGCGTGCAGTGTGCGCAGTGCGGTGGCTTACGGCGGCTTTATCCGTCCCGGTTCGATTAATGAGTCATTGCTAATTCAGCGCGAAATTTACTTCCACCCG
Source organism: Tetramorium alpestre (assembly GCA_021460005.1). NCBI lineage: Eukaryota > Metazoa > Arthropoda > Insecta > Hymenoptera > Formicidae > Tetramorium > Tetramorium alpestre. Next base: position 247,196 of record JAJVSH010000146.1, on the reverse strand, counting down.
CTTCCCGCTTCCACTACCGACCGGCGCGGCGCGCGTTCGGTGGGTCGTTTACGGGGTGTACGTACGTACGTAGGTACGTACGACTCGTCGACGAGCGTGTCACGGAAACGAGAATAAAGTACGCCGTAACGGCCAGGGATCAGTCGGCCCACGAGCCATTATTTTCCCTTGATCCAACGGAGGGTCTCTCTCTCCGACTGCGTTTTCCCCATGTATAGCGTGCAAGCTACTTTATATACATCGCGACGCCGTGTACGTGGCAATTGAACTTTCGCATTCACTGCCGTGATACTTCGTCTATCTCGATTCTCGCCGTGAGATCAACTACGCGAAGTAGCTTCCTGCGAATAAATTGCTACGTAAAGTTTGGTAACACGGAACAGCAGCGCATTAATCATCCGGTTGAGGTGCATCCTATAGACACATGGTAGTGATTTCGTCTTGGGATAAGAAACCATTGAAAACGTCAAAGTAACGATTTTTCACAAATAGCGCTTGGGAGATGAAGAATCATGTATGAAAGATTGATCACGGCGTTTCAAATTGTTTTTAGTATTAAAAATATTTTAGAAGATACCTTAAAATTCCGCAGTTCAGACACGTTCAATAATTGATTGATAATTATTTAGGTGTAATAATCGTTGAATAATGCTTACAAATTGTTGTGTTGATATTACTGCTATGAAATTTTGATTTGCTGATCTAAATCAGATTTTAAGCAGAAACATTATTGTGAGAAAGGATAATGGGATTGTCGTCACGTGTTAGACACGCGTTGCTTTAAGCATCGATTTCTTGATGCCGCGACTCGAATACTGAAATAAAGTTCATTGTAACAACGGAGGAGTAGCAACCCCATAAATCATTGTTTCTTATTGATTCAGCAAGGGAACTTGACAATTACGAGATGTTTGTATTAGACAGAATGGAAGGATAAAAGAACCGAAAATTTGGAAAGGTGTGAAACCTATCGATTTTATTTCGAAAATGTTTGCCTTTCGCAAAGATGGAAAATTAATATAATGAAAATTCAAACTTTGATTTTCCAATTAATCTTTAATTTTGTGGAACCTAGCGAAAAGTTCAACGCCATAGGAACCTTAATAACTTTCCAATCTGTGTGCGAGTTTAGATGGTGCGAAACGTTTAAAATACATTTGTTAAGCTTCTGCATATATTAGTTTATGAAAATTATATCTTATCTCTCAAAGTATTCTTTTTCATTTACAATTTATATCAGACTGTCTGCCGGGACTGCATCAATAATGAACAAAACTCCATTTCGTTGAATCAGTTAAGAATGAAAATTATGTACAGGATACGTTGACATAAATTATTGCGCTTTCAACGTGCATTATTATCATCTTTTCTATCGGCAATCAACGGTAATATACGAGCGTCAGCGATTCGCGAGTGGTTTTATCGTGCCACGGCATCGATTGCTTATCTAGCCGGCTACATCGAGTTCGCCGCACGCGCGTAATATATGCGGCACGTGTTACCCGCATCGGGGGGCAATTTTAAAAGACGATTCCTCGTGGGAAATTAAAGCGCGAACGCCGAAATAGAATAACCATGGGCGTCCGCTCGATTTCCGGTCGTCGCGCCGTACCGGTCTCTTTTGCCGTCGCGCCAGGAAAAGTCACCGTTGAAATTTTTCAGCTCACGCGAGCTTTTGACACTTTCTCGATGTGTCGTCGATTGAGTTACTTGTTGCGTGCGTTGCGCGACACGCGAGAGCGAAATGTTAAGTTTTGCCCTATTCAAAGTTCCGTTTCATCGAGTGAACGATTTAGAATCGTGCAAACGGCACGCTTGCGAAAAAGCTATAAGATTCTTTGAACTCATGAAAGAGGATATCATAAAGAACACTTTCTAGAAATCATATATCTCTTATAGTATACAATAAATGTAATTTAATTATTAGAAAAATCTACTCTTAAAACCGTGTTAAATTGATACTCGAAGATCTTGAATTGTTGTCTTTTTTCCGCAATGCTGATTAGTTTTTTCATTTGGCTCACTTCGTATTGCGAGAGTAACCAATAAAACATGAAAATTATTTGCTAATTTTTTGCTATTTTTTACTTTAAAAAATAATTTTTTGCTTCACTTTTTAAAAAGTTACTTAATATTCAGCTATCGAGTCTCTCATAACTTTTTAAAAACTAAAGCAAAAAAATTATTTTTCAAAGCAAAAAAATAGCAAATAATTGTCATGTCCTATTAGTAACATTCCGATAATTTGACATAGATAACTTAATATTCTTACCTCTTGTATATTAAGATATATTTGCAAAAAATCCACTTTTCGCGAACAAATATATCAAGTGCATATCATCTTCAATTACAACAAAATTGGAAATTTATTAAAAATAGAGCAGTATTTGAATTTTTCTATTTATCATCTATGTTGCATAAATTATTCAATATGATGGAGAGCGTTCGTAATATTAGTGAGCTAGACATGTAAAATTTAGCATTCTCTTCCGGCACGGGACAGCCGTCTGATTGCTAACGTACCTTTTCTATGCATACAAATATTTTATCTTCCAGATACCGTTTGGGGGAACAGCGTTCCTGAAGTTCTCTCGCACGGCTCTTAATTTTATTAGGGCTACCAGGCTTTCTTCTCTCGTCTTTGTCCCCGGAAAGAGGACGACGACGTCATCCTCGTAGCCGCCTTTTTAGCATCTCCCTTTGGAATTCCCGAAGCTTATTAAACGTTCGAGTAGGCAACGCGGTACCTAACCCCACGTTCCACCTTCCTCTCCTTACGACTTTTAATTAATGAGGCGGCATCGATCGACGATGGTCACAAGGAGTACTTCCAATTTGTAGAAGTACCTTCATAATGGCGGCGATAACGTTGCCGGAAGTACTTCTCCTTTTCGAAATATGATCGAGTATTTATTTTGCTAAAATCACAGGACGCGTTTTCCTTTTGAGCGCATCCACGACGCGATTCAGTGGACCCCCCTCCTTTCCTCTTGTCCGAAGAAAGTACAGTGCTTTAAATGAAATTTTGTTAGAACTATAATAATATTTGCTTTTTTAGTGCTTCTTTAATTCAGAATCAAATCTTGTTGTTATGCTGTTAAAACTAAAGTCAATTATTCGATATTTATTGCTGTCATTCGATATTACGGCAATTAAATGAGAAAACTATTTCTCGCGTTCAAAACTTCGAGGCATTCGTCGCGCAATTTTTAATTTTCTCGACGGAGCTGATGCCGCTCTTCCGGTAGCGTTCGAAAATTCTCGCCGCATTGTTGATAATTTTCCAGTAAATACAAGGAGTGGGAGGGTCTCGGAGTAAATACACGAAGTGGATAATCTCCTTTCAGCGGTATTACTCAAGAGTGCTGGCGGGATCCTTTAGACAGGATGGCCAAGAGGTCCTTCCAGACTGGCGGAGATTCTTTCAGCCACTGTTATTCGACTCGAGGTGAGTCGGGAGGATTTCCTACGGGAAATTACTTTTCCAGGAAATCGCGCCTAAGGAGGCGACTGCTTGCGCAATGTTCGGGAAATCGGTTTCCTTGGAGTTCGCAAAAAGGACGAGTCCCGCCATCACGTTGGGATGAGCCCCCTTCGTCGTCTTTTTCTCATCAAAGCTGAGCATTTGCTCCCCGGCTTAGCGTCCACTAACGGAGCGTTATCGTTTGTCGATCTGATCATTCGAATATCCGGTTAGTCCTTTTGTATAGCTTCAGTAGCATTAATGTTGCCTTTTTCGACTACTAAAAGGTTATTGGGGAGAGACACTAAAACGGTTGAAATCGTGAAATAATGATATAGATATAATCTTATCGTAGCTCATCTTTCACATCATTTATCGTAACAAGCTAGAAATAATTACGTATATATAATTGCCATTAATTTGTAGTTTTGATTCAATTTCTTTTTATATTTTCTATTTTAATCTTTCTACTAGATGACTGTAATATTTTAAATGAAAATTATTATATAAACTTATATATTATTCGCTTACATTTTACACATTCTGTCTTTTTGTTTTACCTTAATTGAATGAATTCAACATTTAATAGCAGAGTGTCTGATGCGAAAGACGAGTTTGTAAGATGACGCATAATTGTTTCCCCCCACTTGTATCGAACTGGATTATTTCGGTGGATTAAATTGGTCGCATTGGGACGGGCATACGAGCCACTTTTTATTGAGCGTCTCGGCGCTCGGAAAATATTTTTGGTCCAATTCCCGCTAGCTAGCTTAGCTGTCGGCGCCGTGGCATCTCGGACGCGGTCTCAAGTGGCCGGATCACTTGACCCAGCCCGACCCTAGCTGGCAAATGGAGCTGAGGAACGAATGAGAGTGGAACGACCACGATTTGGCAGGTGTTCCTAGAGCGGCACACTAAACACGCATGTTTTGGCGCCGGGCGCAACGCGTATCGATCGTTTGCATGCGAGTGACTCGCGTGGGAAAAGCTGTCCTGTGCCAGGAAGGCTTATTTTGCTCTGGATTCAGAAAGATACGCTCCATCAGACTGTAATAATCGCGGTAGGAAGGCCGAAATAACATGACGATAATTAAAACAGATGCTTATCGTTATTTCTCTTTTTAACAAATTCTTTCATAAATTTGCGTTCGATTATTTTGTGATAACATTATTTAGGAATCAGTAGGATCTTCTTTAATTACAGTTGATTTAAAATTATAAATTTTTCGTAAAAAGATTACGCCTTGTATGTGTATTTTGTCAGTTTAGTTTGTAGAAGATAAAACTTGATTAATTAAGATTGATCATTAAGATGTTTTATAGTGAAAATTAAGAGCTCATGAAAATATAATACATGGTATTTAATACATCTTGCTCCGTACTATTCTATGGAGCACTATGGTTTACAAGCGAGACAAAGGGCGAAGGTTTTGCAGACTCGTTACGCTAACTCTCGAGTAAGCACAAACGCGAGTTAACATTGTTAGCCGGCATGCATAAACAATTTTCGGATTTTAATAATGGATCCGCGTGATATAGATGGAAAATTCCGCGATTAGATCGTTGATCAAATATTAATCCACGCCGGCTACCGGAAATCTCTGTTTGCGGATACCATGCATGCTGACTTCGCTAGTCTTACTTGTCTGCGTGCACGGCGCGTAATTAATTATCGGACTTTAATAAGGACTACATCCACTCTGAAAAACTTGGCTAAATTACCTGACGAGCTAATTGAGAATGACGCTCATCTCGTTAGACGCCGCCGACCCTAGACGTCCGTCGACCCTAGATTTTGTCGATTTGCATGCGTTATTAACAGACGACGCCTGAAACAGGAGAGTTTTTCGGAAGAAGAGAGATCGACATTTTCGATCGTGTTAATTAATTTTAATGTTGGATAATTTAACAAATATATACCATTAATTCAAAATATATAAATCAACATGAAAGATATACGTATTCTATTTGCACGTATCATTGTTCCTAACTAATGAAAATATTAAATTTTTAATATAATTTCCATTAGGCTCGCATTCTGAATTTTACGTTTATACTACATATTTATATAATTATTAATTTCGCAAAAATCTTATTTAAAGATATTTGAAATACAGAGGAAGTTAGTACATGTATGTGTGATAAGATATATTTATCTCGCAAATGAACGTCCCTTTTAAGCATTACCCGGAGGGCAGGGTTAATTATCACTGAAGTCAATATTACTGTGCCTTATCAGAGTAACCTGGGGGTTAAACGAAACGCGAGACTTTCTAGAGGGCTTGTACTATTAGATTCCGTAAATGGAAACTTGCCGGCAAATGGCCCCGGACGTGGCGCGGAATAAAGCACCTTTCACGTGCATAGTCATCATGCGGTGAGATAGAGGCCGTAGGGAAGGATAGGCGTGGAAAGATGGAAGTCAACTTTGCTCTTCATTAACCTTTTCCCGTTTTGTTTTGCAAATGAATTCAATAGCGTCTCCTCTCTTTCCGCCGCCTGGCGGCTGGTCGCGTCGCCGAATGGGCAGATCACCGGTTGCACATTATGCAAATGCAAGTCGAGTCGTCGCGATTGAGGGGGATTAATGCGATTTCTCTTGTAATTACGAAGTATCCTCGAGTAGCTTGGAAATTACTCACGATTCGGCGCGTTCGTCGCGGAAAAATTATTCTTATTTTCGACAAGAAAATGCATCTTTCTTCTTCTTTTTTATGCGTGTAATATGATTTATATTGTGTACGCGTTTCTTACAATTAAGAGCCCATCAATCACGCGTACTCTCAACAATAAGCGGTTGTTAGGCTCTCGTTATTCTCGTTAAAAATGGAGCCTTGTTCGCCTCGCGCGCGAACGGCCTTGTCCGGCGATTATTCACACTTTCTTCTCTCTTCGAATGAGCGTGGCCGACAACAACGCCGTGAGAGCATTAACCGTGCTTAACATGGAATAATAATGCCATGTTTGGCCGGCCCAGAGTTTGAACGCCGCAAAGAGGATGCTCCACGCACGAAAATCCTTACTCACCCGCGCCTCTCGAAAGCATCTCTCTGCACCGTCTCGACGCGGTATTACGTTTAAAAATTCATTGGGGGGGGATGAAGTTCGGTGCCAAGAAAACGCTCTCACTCATCTCTCCTATAACATGTACTAAAAATGGCTTACCAACTGCAATTCCAACATTTTCAGATACTTTCTTTGCTCGGTTGAGTTAACAGAGAATTGCGAGAAATCGATTAAAAAAAATTTGAAGACATACTTTAATCAATTAATATTATTTCTTTGGACTTTCATGCTGCAAATGTAATAACTATTCGAAAATTGATCGAGGATTAGATGTTGAAAAGGTAAAGGCCCTGTTTGTTGTAGAATGTAAAGAAAGAGTGGGAAAGAGCCAAGATTCGAATGAAAGTTTTATGAATCGCTAGTACTGAACGGATCTTCCGAATCTCAGTTCGAAATAATTTATAGATGGACCGAAGAAACTTCTCTTCACTAGCGTAGAATAAATGTTACTGCTGATGCGTTTCTGCTGACGCTCGTTTTTCAGCACAAATTTATTCTGTGATTAATTACACCAAAGTTTAGAAATGTTTTGTAAGAAGATATTCAGATACGTAAGATTTTATTTCCTCGATTCTCAACGTTTGATATTTAATCTTTACATTTCCTACATGATTTTTCTATATGCTCAAAATATTTTCCACTTGAATACATGATTAGCCCGATACTTTTTATAAATTTAAATTATCAATAACATAAGTTGAATAACTTAAATTTAATCTTAACGAATGAATTATAGAATATTTCTATACAACAAAATAAATTTATCCATCTCAAATCACGAAAATTTTAATATCGCATGCTTTATTTTCTTGTTTTCTTGTTTTCTTGTGCTCTGATTTTTTCTGCTTCAAAACTTCGATAAAATTGTGCTCGTTCACAAAGAACCAAACGAAGATCGGGCGGGTCTTCAAAGTGGAAAACAGAGAGAGAAATCAGTTCGCCGAGCAACGTCGCTTTAATAAAATTAGTTTGTCCTACGGATTGGCTTCGCTCAAGAAATATAGAAGCAAACGGGCTCCCCGGAATAGGCTCACCCGAGGGGGAAACCACGGCAAATATTTATCCCAACGATCGCGTACGTAATAGCAAATATGACTATTCCAGTGTGGCCTACCGGATATTCGCGCTAGAACGATCCTGCCGATCAATTTTCGCTTATTATACCCGGGAACATTGTTAATCCCTTTGTTTCGTGGATTTCATAGTGGGCGTGAGATCCAACATTGCTTGTGCATTAAAGAGCACATTGCGATTCGCTATTCGTGCGAACATAATGGTCCGATAATGGCTGGATCTCGAGCATTAAAAGTAATGCTTACGAAATAATTTATCATTACGGACACGATGCGCTCGTAATAGCGCCTGTTAGAGAATTTTTCCTATTTTTACATTCCGAATTTGTAATGCGATGCTTATTGATTACTAATGAATATTACTTCTTCCTTCTCCATCCGCGGATGCGGCGCACATTACGCACGTAGTACGCATCGAAATACAATTTCGAACATTTCGCACGCTCCCGAGTTATTAAAAAGGGCGATAGACCTAATTCGCATATCAGTTGGCTCATTGTTACTCGTGTTTCATAAATTTCTCTTAATTGCATTCGCTAATTGGCGCGGCTCGTGGGTAACTTTTATACATGAGGGCATTAACTCGAATTATAAAAATATTCAAATACACACCATAATATTTAGATTAACTCCGTTCCGCTTCGGGCTGATGCTACATTAAAACCGACCTCGGAATACGAAATTTGATATGAATACAAAATAACGTGTCTCTCCTCATAATTATGGTGCACAATTTGAATACACGCTAATTTTTTAATTACGATAACATTACGGTCGCGTCTTTTTAGTAAAACGACGGTTAAGAATAACGTGAAAATGCAAAACTTGTCAGATCGAAACTTTGCAAAAAAAAAAACATCTTTTTTCGCCTCCCCCGTATGGAATTCGTATCTCGAATTAATGAAAATCTTTTGCATCCGTGCGCGCGATATATATCCCTTAATGCCGAAACTTTTTATTCCGTACGCGTCCGACTTGCGGCGCACGCGAAAATATTCGGAATGGCCGGGGCGTATGCGGTCGTGCGAATATTCATGCTATGCGATCCTCGTTGCATGCGCATTAGTGTTGTTTTCCCCTGGCATTTAATCCCTAATCGGACAGCCGTCACTTCTTTATCGCGGCGGTGCGTCGCGCTTTATTATACATTTCGCGTTGCATATCGCGCACGTCATAACGACTACACTCGCGGACAATATCGGGGATATATGAACTTCATACGCGGCACGCCAACGCTTTAATTAACAGGCTTTGCGATCGGCTTGCGACCGAAGAATGCTCGGGCATTCGAAAAACGTATGAAAATATTCGAGTTTGTTTGAGCATGCCTGTTCGGCGCAACGACATGTGAAGGGTGGCTGTTTGGTCGATGATAATCAACGCGTTTACGACCCTTCGGGCTCCAATTAGTTTTACAGGACGATTCACAAGTGAATCGACGTGAGATTGAAATATTAATATCAAATATGTTTTCATTTTACCGTGCGTTTAATTCTGTCGCGACATAATAAAAATACGATAAACCCGCGTACAAACGTCGAACGGACCTGCGTTAATTGCTGGCCGCGTCAAAGCAATTCTCGTGACATGAAACTTTTTTATGCTTCTAATTTTTATGCCGGATAAAGTATGTAACTGAAAATTGTAATAAAAAAAAAACGGAGAGACGCAAAGAGGTATGCGGGACGATAATAAAATTCGAATTCGCGGCGTACCAAGCTAAAGCCCGGGAGTGATCGGCGATCTTGCGAGTAATAGATAGGATCAGACATACCAGTGGTATCCATTTCGATCGTATCCTTGACATGCTCCTTAAGGCCGATATTGTATTACAGAATACACTGGATGGATTGCGTTAACATTGCATCGATTCGCTAAATTGCACCATTAATAGCGCCCTGAAACCTATACCGACGAAATCTCATGTCTCCGTGCAACAGTAGTGTGGCGTTCATGCGAAATTCGGATAGTATTCCCCGACAGAAGGAATCTTGGCGCGTCGATCGATACTATTTGTTCTGAGATATTTTTCCATGGGGCTCCAATTTGTTTCGGTCACTTGTATGTATATAGTTTATCCCGCGCGGATATGGATACGAAAAAAACGCCGCGAGCGAGGGCGTGGAGAATCTCTTCATGTTTACATAGCGATGTTCCGCATCGAAGGGTGAAACAATTTTTTTCTCGTTACAACAATGTCCAAACGTAAATAGCTTGTGAGTTATAAAAGTGATTGAGATAGAAAAAATTTCAAAGTATGGAAATAGATTAAAAGTGACAAGATTAAAAATTACTGAAATAGAAATGATTAAACTTGATTTCATTTTATTTCAAATAACATTAAGTGCGCCTGTTACGAAATACTGTGGAATTATCAAGAAAATTTGACTAAATGTTAAATTACTAGAAGAGATTTTTTTCATTTATCTTAGGAATATTTTTCTTGATGGTCGAAAGTTCTTTCCGCTAAAGAACATATTCCATTATTAAAGAAGAATGTCGCATTGTAATATTGTCATCTTTATTCGGCTAGCTTTCGCTAAAAATCTCCCTTCATAATTCGCTTGTTCTGTTCCATCAACGAGCGATCTACACAGGGTATTAAAATTGTTCCCCGCGTGCGTTTCGTTACAAGTAATGTCACAATTAAACAATTCTTTCCGGCCGGCTGCACGACAACAAGCTCTCGACGAGGCAGAAACGTAATAAAAACCGCCGCAGCTCGGAATTTTTTAATTACTCGAAAGGTGGGGGGAGGGGGCCGAGAAGAAATTTCTTGATTCCCCCTATGTTAGAGTCGCTTCGGCGCGCCCTCGAAACTCCTTTGAAGATCCTTCTAAATATTTAAACGTCGGTGGACCGTCCGCACACAAACGGCGAATCTCTATTTTTGCGTCAGGGTTATCTAAAGTAATCGTTTTCGGTAAATGAAAGTCACGAATATAAATGACGATCTTTACCGAGTATAAAGAAGTGTATTTTGAGAGAAGATGGAACTTTCTATCTAATAGTGAAAAACTCTCAGGAAATGTTTTTATTTAATTAAAATATACTTATTTAAATTTACTAGGTTTAAATACATTTCAATAGCAAGTTAAAGAAACTTGCTGCGAATACTGACATTTTAATTTCTAAATGAGGTATATATTTAAGGCGTTAAAGCTTCTCTTATCTTTTATTTCTTCATTGTTTTAGGAAAACAAATAATAATAACAAATTTCGTTATACGAAAATATGTATTTGCGATATTTTATTAATATTGTTTGGGAAACGTCTTATAAATCAGATATCTTGAAAATAGACAAATACTCGTTCAACGACAATAGAAATGAAAGAAAAGAAAATATTGGTCCCACAGAGCTTAAGAATAAGGCATTGATTTGATCTTGATTCTTTTTGATACAAGAAGCGTATTATAGATCCTATGTTTTATCGCACTATTTCATCTTTGCTTTCTCCTGACTTTCTCTCTTGTCCGCCTTTAATAAAGGTGGAAATAAAATGCTATATTTCTAATATATGAAATCTCGTTTGTGTGGATTTCATATACTTGTATTTTTATTTGCTTTATTGGGAATCATATCCCCACTTTCGGCGATGTACTCGTTTCCAACGTCGGTGCAGGAGGGTGAGTTCAAAAAATGTTTATCGACCTACCATGCGTCAAGGGCTGCGAAGGGAAAGGGGATTTTAATCGGTAGCGAGTAATCGAGGCTGATTCGACGCGAGGTAAATTCGTCAGATGAAAGTAAATCGTGGAAAGGGAAAGCGAGGGGCGGACTGCGTTGTTGCATAGGGTAACAGTGGCGTAACGGCTGATTCTGCGAATTCCATTCCCGTTTATAATTACGGCAAAGGGATGAGCTGGATACTTGACTCACGCAGATTCTCCGTTAATTGTGCCCTTTTTGTTAATGATGTTTGGGTGATATCGGTTTAGCGATCTCTCGTCGTCTGAAACGCGACATATGGGTTTTAACGATTACTGAAAGTACTGACGAATTTATTCGTCTTGTATTTGAAAAATATCAATCTTTTATCATCTTATCAAACTTTAATCATTTCCAATGACATTATGTTACATTAATTTGCTTTGTGACCAAAACTAAACTCTTGAAATCTTCTCTTTTTTTAGATTCGGAAAAAAAAAGAAAAAGGAAAAAATGTATGTAATTATGTAAGACAAAATTTATTCAGATAATTTATAAATTTATCAATATAATATTTAATTATAAAACACATGATAAGCTTCCATTAGCAAGTTTTGTTTATTCAAACTATATCGTATTATCATAAATTACGGCAAAATTAATAGCATGTATTCGAGATATAGAAAATTTCGTAATTTATTTTGATCATTTTTCATCTCTAAATTCTTTTATTAAAGAAAAATCAGTCATAAACCAGTTAAAGAATTTGTCATTACCAACGTTGGAATTGAGATCACTCCCGTAGATATGTCAACCATTAAAAATTGATTTATGTCCTTCATGCTCTTTATAATACTTGATCTGATCTATTCGCGCTACTTCAAAGACCTCAATTCTCGGCGAAACCTCGTAGTTTCGCCAATCGCGGTACATATTCATCTTGGTAAGTTCCGTGTCTCTAGTTATTACGCCACTGATCGTACCTAAGCGAAATAGGGATGGCGGTTCATCGTCGTCGGTAGACGAAAACGCAAACGATGGACGCGGAATGATAAACTACGATTGTCGAGGGTTGTCAGAGTCGGCACCGACGAGGGCGCGCGCGATAGGAAAAGGTAGAAAAAGAAAAGGGAAAAGAAAGGACGAATTCGTCGTTGGAGCGACGACGGGCAGGCTCGTTGGACGGGCGCTTGCAAATTGCGCCTTAAAGTGGTGGAAAATCGGCGAACGACGCGAGGGTGCACGACGAAATAAGTGAACCGTCTAACATTTATGGCTCGTCTTAGTAGGACGGCTACTCCTTCGGTTCTGCGTAACGTGGAGTATTTCAGTTGCATTGCTGTGCGACAAGAGCTGACGAGAAAGATCATCATACAAATCATAGAAATAAAAACTGTCTGGAAATTTTATTTTATACGTTCATATTTTTGGCACACGGGGATAATGGTGAGAATTTTTCGAAAATACAACATTTTTTACACCGCGATATTATGATACGTGGCTATGTAGAAATGTGTCCAAATTTAAACGATATGTACGTAAAGTCGTATAAAATTGGATTAATTGTCTAAAGCTACAATTGGGTGGGTTTCAATATTCCTGTTTAGTTTGTTTCGTTTATTTCGTTTGGAAACATTCAACGCAATTTTAGAAGATAAATTTACAATAAAATAGGAATTATAGGTTCACCGCGCTGTATTTGTAAACCGCAAAACCATTACCGACGCAATATTATCCGATGACTGAAGTTTACAATGGAACAACCAATTTGTAATATTTAAGCTCTGCTAATTTATACGGCCGGATGGTATCGCATATCTCGCCGTGGCATTCACGTTATTTGGAATTTCAAACGCGGAGCACTTCTCTATTACAATACCGCGGCCGAGATCGATTATACGTTGGAAGTGAGAGAGTGTCTGGGTTCCCGATTCCACGAGCTAGGAAAATATTTCCATGTCATCGTAGAGAAAAGAGGGAAATGAACGCAGCGCGAGACCGTGCGAGTGATTCCTGTTTTCTGTCCTGCGTGGAGAGCCTTATAAGGGTTCTCTCTTCCTCAAGTGCGATTCTTGCGGTACGCGCCGAGTGTTCGGGATCGGCGGGGGGCACCGGGGCGATTAAATACGATAAAAGCGAAAAAGGAACGGCGATAAGTCGACGAACACAAAAAAAAGAAAGCCAAAGGGACGCCGATAAATTTGCCCGGACGGAGGCAAATCGGCGTATGAAATGGTAATTTCGGTCGCACGCGTTGCAGGGAGGCCGGGGGTAGTTGATAAATCGCGACGGCACCGCCCTCAAAGCAAGACGTATAGGGACAAAGAGGTGAGGTAATCGCCGGTGGTCTCGAGCCCGTCCGAAATACTGTTGTCCGACTCCTGGTCAGATTGTCAGGGACAAAGAACTGCCCTCTTTGTCATTTTTATACGTTTCTAAAGATTTATCTGGGGCTTTTCGAATTTATGATACGTTTGAGATATATGAACGGTCATACGTCGCGAGGTGTTCTATCATCGGTCGCAATAAAATTTCGAACGATAATAATATACAAATTCTTTTACATCTTAATCATATCTCCCCACATACACATACATGCGTAACAATCTTAAGCAGGTAACGAGAAACGTTTTCTAGATTTTCAATTCAAATTATGCGCAAAATTAATGATGCTATAACTAATGAAAGTAATTGGTTAATATCAGTTTCATTTCCATGTTCATTCTCAAAGCAAAATGTGACAAATAATACAAATCTATGCCTTGAATGTTCTTTAGATTCATGATCCAATTACCTTTGGCTAATATCGCTCCTGATTACCAAGATAAAAGCATATTTGGACAGTCTGAAAATTATGCGCGACAAAGTTAGGGTAGTAGATAGCTTTTGTAAATCAACTACTTTCTACATTCGCCAGGTTTTTCTTCCCGCGCGGACGGTAATTTACGCTGTCGGGTCGCCTCTTGCGCGGAAAACGCGTTACGAGATACGTGGCGTATCTTCGCATCTTATCTTTATGCGAGACTACGGCAAAAGAGAGCGCCTGGTGGAGCAACACGGGGACTCGGGGGACACCCTGAAAACGAAAATAGTTCTTGAAACACCGCCAGCCTTTGACACCGCGAGCGCGCGCGTGTACTCACGTTCCTAAATAAACGCCGCGCGTGCGAAAAGCACACGCGTTCTCATCCATCGCTGGGTAAATGCCTCGAGAACGTCGAATAGTGCCGAATAAATTATTAACTCCGAGAGGTTGCTCCCGTCGTTCTTCCTGTGCGAGTTCCTGTTCAATCCTGTGCTCTGAAAGCTTTCGGATGTCACGATATTTACGTATACAAACGATTACAAGATTGTATAAAACCTCGCGAGATTCTTTTTTACCAAACTGGTGAGTAAAAGTCAAATTTGACGAAACACGTCCTGCATTTATATTTCACTCACTTTTTATTCAATTTAAAATGAAATGCAGCTTATGTTTTTAAGTCTTTTCTTTTACAGAATTGTTTTTTTTTTTTACGTGGGAAAAATGATGTTATGTTAACAATAACACTGGCCAATAGCAGTCTAATTGAAAATTGATCTTGTTAATTCAATAACAGTTCAACAATATTTTGTTCGTGTACGTGCTATTGAATATATTGAATATAATTGGTATTATATATCTGAATTGTAAATTTTACAAACATTCAATTTATCAGTTAAGAACAAATAATAATAGCATTTATGCTGTTATTGTTATGTCTGTGAAATTATCCATCACTTGTCCGTAAATAATCGTTTTTTGTCCACAAAAAGGAATTAAAAATAAACAAATTTTTATCATCAAGGCAGACAAAAACGGTTATTTGTGGACAAATTGTGGACAATCAAAATGCCATATCAATTTTGTAAAAATTCGCAGTTTGGGATACCAACTTTACAGACTTGTTATCGTTTTGCCATGAGACAGCTTGATTATTTAAGGTATCGAATTAATTAATCCTGCTACAGACGTAGGGTCCGAGGCCCAGCTACTGCCACAAAGGGTTCCGTGCCGAAGTATCGTAATACCGTTACGATGTCGCTAACTTTCGCTCGGTAAATATTTGCTTGGTCAACGCCATTCTAATGCTATAACAAAAGTTAGTTCGAAAAAGCATACAAAGGCAATGAGGCGATTCGATAGACATGTCAGAGCTAACCAGAAACTACGCACACGCTTCGAATGTAACAATACATTTACATATTAAGAGAATAATTATTTTCTTTTCATGGCGCAGTGTACAATCTTCATTTTCCCAGCGAGAGTTTTGCAAGTTTACTTTTTATTCCTTTTTTTTTTTTAGAACGCGACTATAATAATCTATTTAGTCCGCCCTTATCGTGCCAATCTTATTTGATTACAATTAGCCGTCTTCGAAAAGAACGCAGACGAATAAATATTGAAGAGCACGCGGGGGCGGGGGAGATCTTCCGGGGCAAATTATAATTTGCAGGCACGTAAATCTCTTGTTGAAACGATGTAAGCGGGACGGGGCGGGTAGGGCGCTTTATTTGCAGAAAGAAATGGGTAGACTCTTGTCGGTGCACGCTGCTGTTTGCCAGAGGAGCGCAGTATACTCCTGCGGTATCCTCAAATATTTATAAGTCTTGCAGATTGGTGGAACATCTCATTTGAAAAACACATATACGCACCGTGCCTGCGTACTGTGCCAGCGCGTTCTTCTCGGCGTTTCTATTTCTGCCGTTATCATGCCATGTAGCGAGAAAATTGTTATCGCGTGTATATGCAATTATAGTTACGCTTGGTACGACTATACGACGTATAGTTTTAAGTTCGTTATGCGTTACAACAACGCATGCACATCGTGCAGTGTGATTAAAAATTCCGGGGGAAACGCTCTTCGGCAAACGCACGTGATGAGAAACGCCGTTAGTTCATTTTATCACCTCGCCCTCCAATGTTTAATTCTAGAGATTACGTCGAGTACGTGTATATTATCGCAGAATAGTTGCTACCCTTTGCGCCACTAAGTTTCATGGCCCTTATGCCGAACGTATACATATTCTAGTTACTTCGCTTGCCAGGGCAAACGTTCACATGCATTATGTAATATGTCCTAAAATAGCTCCTCAAACATATTACTCTAATGCTAAAATAAATCTTTATCTACTTGTATGAGTAAAATTAAATGTTTATTACGAATTAAACTTTCGAAGAAGAAAAATATATCAAAATTGAAAGAGATATCCATTGAAAGTGTTAAAATTACGATTATACAAATAATTGTGAAAATTTGAATCTTAAATATAAAACATATTTAGGAAGATCAGACAATCGCCTAACTCGTGACGTAGACTTTTGTAATTAATTTAAAAACGGAACGTAATTAAAGTTGTGCGATGAAAAAAGTCGTTGCGATCGTTAGAATTTATTGTATCGGTTTGGTGGTGGATCAACCGCCGCGTTTCGGCCTGCAGAGAATACTTTCGCGTTTTGTCGATCCACGCGAGATTGCGAGTTGATTTGCTTCAAAGTGTGTCGGTTGACATCGCGGATTATATCAGCAAGATCTTAGATATTTATGATGCACACGGTCGCCATGGCGCGAGTGCACCGCACACTGCCACGAGTGAGCGAAAGCCCCCGCGGGGTCGCAAGATACATAAGGACGAGAGCGTGTTACATAGTGCCGCGGTACACGACATATGTCGTGACGTTTGTGTCCCTTCGCCCGACCACCCCCGCTGGCAGCCAACCCCCATTGCATTGCCATCTCTCTTTCTCTCTTATTCTATTCCGACTCTCTTCCGCTGTCTGCCCCTTTCTCTCGGTTTCTCTCTCTTTCCGAATTTAATGGCGGAAAATTCAGCCAGCCAAAGTCAATAAGTCGTCCCCACGATTCTACGGGGTCCCATTCTCGTTGTCTGCCCTAGTATGTAGCTTGTCCTCGCTCGTACGCAATAGCGTAGCCAGATAATATGAGCGGAGGTGATTTATATTTAAATCCCCACGTGCAGTCCCTGTATCTTCTTGAGCGTTATTACATGAGCGCGATGAAAGGGTTACTGTTGTCTGAGGAGAATAGAGAACAGCTACGATTTCAACCGCTATACCCTCTTTTTTCCTGTTTATTTTTAGATTTGTAAGATAAAAATTCAATTGTGCAAGAATTTAGAGACACATTGATTTTATATTAATCGAAATATAATTGGAAATAATTAAATTTAATGTAAAAAAATTATTTTGGAACGCGATGCGCAGCGAATTTGTTGTCCCGAAAACGATAGTTTTGTTTCTCCATTGATATGAATTACACTTTAATGGAGATCGAGCGGTCGCGCGCGGTTTTGTCACATTTCGGCGATGAAAGAATGGCGACGGCGTGACAATGTATTTTTCGCAATGAAACTTTTTCTACGCCAGTGCGTTCAACGCGTCGCAAGGAACGAGGGGAGGCCGAAAGCAATTTGTACCCCCGATGCAGGTTTTACGTTTCGTTTTTGGACATATATACTGTGCAGTATGTCGAGAATAAGAATAGGCCCACACTTGGCTACGCGTTGAATTGCCTCGCGTGGAAAACGTAAGTTCCTCTTTCTGTCTCCCTCTTTAGGAATCGGGGAGGTTGTCTAGTATTCTTATTGTCAAAAGGGCGCTTTCTGAAAAGGATTCAGAAAATTCCTGTCGCGCGAACTGAGGCCGCAAACTGAGTACTTGCGTTCTCTCAATTTCTCTCATGAAGCACTTATTTATTTACAAGGATCCAAGAACTTCTTTATTGGAAATTATTTTATCTTTACATTATTTTTTACGCATATTTATGTAATAAATGAGATTATTCTGTTGTTTCAGTTTACCATATTTCCGCTAAAATATTAGCTTCATTGTAAATATTAAACAAATAAACGTAGTTTATAATATTAAATTTCTAGACATTCATATTCCGATTGTCACTATTTTTCTCTGAAACAAAAAAGTTTATATTTCACAATGTTAAAAGTTTTAGTTATTTTATGAAAGAAATATGAATAAACAAGAATATATTTTCGAAAAATTCAGTCGTCCTCGCTTTTATCTTCGATATTCAGGAAAATGTTTGATATAAAATCGAATTTGAAAGCTCACATATTACAATCTGCGTATAAGCTTTCCGAGCCATCTCGCGTGTCGCTCGGACGCTCGGCTCTGCCTTCCCTTTCATCTTCTAAAAATAACGGAGTTGTGTTCGCGAATCCCTTGCCCATGGATTCGAAAATACCGGAGCACCGTGACATCGCTTTCGTTTTGCACGGCTCCATGCGCGCGATGGATATCGTTGTACCAATCCCGTGCCAAAATCAAACCCCGTTTCCACGTACTCATTTCTGACAACCATGGACTGTGGCGATTCCGAGGAAACTGAGGGCAATCGTTTGGCAACTGCTTTAATTGAGGCGCCGAAAATATAGTAGATCAGTTGTGACTGTTATTGCGCTCGCTGCGTTAAAAATATCGTGGCAAATAAATCAGGCACTTTAATTAATCGATTCGGAATACTTAGTTTTGTTTGGAAAAGAGACACCCCTTTGCTCGACGCGTTCAAGAACGAAGAATAAAGGGCACGTCGCGTATAGGGCACTTACTGGAGCAAAGTGAATGCGTGGACGAAGGAATAGAGAGTGGCGGGATGACTTTTTTTTAATGCAATTGTGTCGCACTATCAAGCCGGTGAAGTGGCTTTCGAAACCCCTTTGTGCAGTCGGTGTTTTATGCGCGAGCGAGAGCGGGCCGCGTTTATAAGGTCGCCAAAGTGCAAGAGTTCACGAGGAGTAAATCACGTGGCATTAAGATTAAAAACAGTGGGAGTTATCAACCACCTCGGCACGGTGCGGCGTATATTTAGCGCGTTTCATCGGGTGGCCGTTTATATCACTTTACGACACTTTTTTTATTATTTCTAACCTCCTCCCGTGTGAGAATCAGTGTTTCTGCGCGACCCACCGTATATTTACCGCGTGTAACTCCTTACCGTACAATTTTCGCAATTCTCACCGTTGGTCTTTCGCGAAAGATCGCGATCTCTACACGGTTTTATGATGGCTGATTATTATCTTTTGCTCCATTTCCATTATTTTTTTATAAAAAATATTTCTGATCATAAAAAAATATTTCTGATCATAAATAAAATAATTTTTTACAAACTAGCTATCTTTTAACTCATTCCAAATAAAAAATATCAGCTAAAATAACAATGATATTTTTGTCAATTCTTTTTATATTTTAAATGTTCCCTTTACACGTTTCGTATATTTTTTTCTATTTTCCGTGCCAAAGATACTCCATTAAAGTGTATGTCATGCACGTAGATACAATACATTTTTATTTGCCTTGCTTCTTCCGATCTTCAGCACGGATCAGACGACGTATAGTGAACTATTCTGTAAGGTATACACAGTTGAATCCACGTGCCGCCATTGTCAGGCATACATACGGGCATGGTAGATTTCTCTTTGAGAACCGAAAGAACCCGGACGTTTCGTCTGATTCGGAAGGCATTGTTGCCCTCGCTTGCCTTCGAATCTCGTCGGATCCAGCTCTGCGACGGATGTATAAGAACATTCGAAATACAGCCATTGTCAGCATCATGAATAATCTCTTTTTACAATTTGCAACTTGCGATACGATTATCTTTCGCGAGAAGCTTCGAATGTGACAATCATAATTATGAAATTATCTTTTGTTTTACATTCATTCTTTTTCGTAACCTATTTTTTTATATGATACATATACATATTCTTTTAAATGTTTTTATGCACTTGACATATATTTTTTACCTTTGCAAGGTTTTTTTTACGTGATTTACCTTGTAAAAATATCAGGAAAATTATTTATCGCTAATGTTTAAGTTTTTGTACTTTAGACACGTTTCGAGCTTATTCCCACGTTATCAATTTATTATAGATAGGGTCCAAAATACACTGTATAAACATTGAACGTTGGCAAAATCTAAACTCGAGATTATGACGTTATACTTTCTGTCATATCCATAAAATCGATCGACGCTCGTTTTCTTCGTCGTTACATCTATCTATTTTATTATGTCTTGGGATGCCGTTATGATAACAGCACGGATACTTTCCGGGTTCTTATCGGTCCCCAAACGCGGAAGGAAAAAAAAAATCATGAATGAGCATCGGCATGCGCAAAGGGATGACTCACTCCCTCTCTCAGCTCGCCGTTCTCCTCCGTTTTTACCGCGCGTGTCGTGTATTTATATATATATATATATGTATATATACCCAGCGGCTGCATCTCTTACACGCACGACGTTCGCAGGCAAAACACGTGCGCGACAGCGAGGAGCTTATACATCACCTTCTCGGCTCTCCAAATTTAGCCTCGGCCGTCAAGTCCGCGGGCCGTCAGCTGCCAAAAGCTCTCGTGAAAGTGCGCGCGTGGCAAGAAGGTAGGATGACAGCGCGCATCGTTCCAGATTCAACGTGATTTCGTAACGTGGCGCGAGGGACCGCGGAGCGTGGAGGTGGAACGAGGAAGAAAGGGGATCGAGAAGAAAGGGCCGGGACGAACCGTCCCTTTCGTCGTTCTCTCTTTCTCGTTTGTCACGCACGTGCGCCGATCGTCCCGTGATCCGCCGATCGCTTTGACTGCGGCTATTTATCGTCGAGCTCCGTGCTTCGAGAGATGCTGCTTAACACCATGACGAGTAATATTCCCTATCTCCCTGATTATGAGTTAAATTACGCTAACGAATGTTGGGTCGGTCGACTAATTTTAGCATTTCCAAATCGTTAGAATTAATTACCAAGAAACGAAGACTGCACTTAAGGCAAGAACATTGGTGAGTTTCATCGATTGATCAATCGAATTACGCGCCAATGCTGCTTTTACAAAGCAATTTTGTATCTGTGCATAATGAGATGGATCAATGAATCAAGAAACTCGCCTCATATATTTATAAAATTTTTCGAATTCGTGTAAAAGGCGTTCTTCGCGATATACATGTACGCGATATACTGCGTACAGAGAATGTATTTCAGCATCATTTGAATGAAAAATTTGGAGTAAAACGCGGAGGGAACAGTAACGAAGGGATACAGCGCGGAACTGTCAACGCCGATAAATATCCCGCGACGAAATTGCGCTCGTTTGAAGCTTTCATGGGGAAAAAAAAGAGAGTGAACGGAGAAAAAGCAGCGTGCACAGCCACCGGGTGTTTGCGCGAAAACGAGGAGGAAATATCGTTCGCCCGCGCTGGCGAGCCTCATCGACGGCGCGGTCGGCCGGGTGAAACTTTTTCATTGCCGTAGCCGCGCGATTTACAATTTTCATTTCATACCGCATTAACCTCCAAGTGAGTTTAATTTGAATCGAGCTCCTGGAAGAGAAGCTTTATTTCTCCTTTTCGCCGCCGGCGTACAATGCATAAACGAGCGTCCGCCCGCGCCGATTCACGGCGCCGCGCCGCTCCGCTCCGCGGTTCTGACCGGCTGGAATTTTTTCAATTAATGGCCCGTGTTGTTCCGAGATATAACCGTTCGACGTGGGAGTGACGAGCGCGCGGGCGCGGCCATAAAAATATTGCGAAATGCCGGGACTGACGATTGAAACGAACCGTTTGTCCGTTGTTGATGGAGGAAATTTACGTCGACGCAGTTTCGACGCGTACGTTACACCGTCTGGCTCTTTCGTTTGGATTCTCCGCGCTGCGCGCTACCTTATTTTGCCGCGACGCTCCATTAAGCTTGATGAATATTCATGATATACATCTTTTGTTATCGTATTTGAATAGATTAAAATTTCATCCTTTTAAATCTGGGTAAGTTACCCAAGCACAAGTACTATATTTAAAGCGTTTAAAATCCGTATTCACGGAAATAAGAATAATGCGCTTGCGAAATAGATAGCACACATCTGGTAGGTAGTTAACAAACCGACCGTTATCTTGGCATATCTATAGTTGAAGGATACGAGATATCTAGGCATGTCTGCGGCGTGTGAAAATTTCGAGCAAATATTTGCGAATCATTTTTTTTCCCGCAACGCCGCGGCCCGACGACGATAAGACGCTGATAAGTAGGCACAAGCAGCTTCAAGCTACATTATGCACCAAGTCTGTGGTACAATATGATAGGAGCGAGCTGCGTTTCGCCATCATATATTCATATATTCGGCCCCCGAATCCACACCCTCCGGAAAATCAATACTTAATGAAATCAATGTCGAGACACATCGCTCTATCCGGATTTGATTCCTGGTCTGGGAGACGCGCGTTGATGGATTTATCGCGGATAACAACTGTACGAATCACGGGTTATTTTTGACGGTCCCTATAATTGCCTTTAGCTATTTGTCAATTTACTTTCAGCAAAACGAAATTGTCTCCCGTTACGAGCGCTCTGATTTTCCGAATAAGAGACACTGCTATAATTACTCACGTTGCTATGCCTTTTCCAGACTTTCGAGAAACGGTTGCGAAACAGGGAGTCACAAATGCTTGATAAAACATTGGTAAGGATGTCAGAGCACTTGCTTTCGCTTAAAATTAAAGCAAACATCAAACGTGATATGGATGGATTTATGTACACGCTTGTCTCATTAAAATTGTTGATAATTATCATGACGATAGAGCGACGTTTATGAGATATCTTGAAATATTTTATAAAAAAGAATAACAAATTATTTGTGCAAAATATTGGCTGCTCTTGTTGCATATTTGTTTTTTAAACTGAATGCCTTTTTTTCTATTGACAACATTTAAATGTTTTTTTTTTGTAATTTATGTAACTAATATTATATAAAAGTTACATTTTTATATTAACCATACTTTATGCTGGAATATTATTAATTATTTTTATATTTAAAAAGATTCCTTTTACATATGGTTTAATAGTGACATACCATCCGTAAAATTTTACGGAAATATCGCTTAATGTTTAATGACGCGAAAGATAGTCGCAATTCTCTACAGTTGGGTTTTCTCTTTGAAATCCTCTATTACTGTTGCTCGCAACACGTTGCACCGGGTTCTCTAGTCCGCATGAATATTAGCTTGCGGTAATTTCGAGAGTGTCCGCGACTAGGGGCGACCCGAGGCAGCCTGCCATCCTGACGTTGAAGTTTTAAGGCCGGCAACGGCAGCTGCGTCCCAATTCGGAGCGCGCAACTATGTAACGTTGCTTTTACGAGGCGTATTTACGAGATACCGCTCGCAATCGCATCGCCGTGCCACGCCGGCAAATTCGAAGAGTTTCAATCGTGCCGCACTGACGATGCATTTGTATTCCAACGGATTATACGACTGTCACGGGGGGGTAGAGTTCATCGCCGGCTTTATGGAGAAAGCGGGCCACGATCGGGGACGATGTCAGCATCTTTGCAAGGAATCGAACAACGATTCCAAGATGCGAATATATCGCGACCGAATTTTGCGACTCCGGACGCGAATTGCCGAGGAAAAGGCGGGAATTGTGCGCGAGGTCGAATAGTGCATGAGAAAAGTTGACGGGAAAGGGAAAATTATATAGGATCGTTCCCATAAACATTACTTTAAAATGACTCGCTGCTGCTTTTCCGTCACGAAATCCTTTCCTTCACAAAGAGAGATAGAGATCGGTTCCTCCACAAAGAGAGAGATAGAAATCATTTCCTTCACAAAGAAAAATAGAAAATTAATTAAACTTTAATCAATTTAATAGTTTATGCGAGTAGTAATTCGTCTTCTTTTCAGCCTCCATATATCTTATTAAAAGATTAGCTTTCAAACTTTTAATTAATTTGCAATACGTAAGAAATAATTAAAAAGTTAATCCCGAATTAATATAGAAAATTCGACAAAATAGTAGCAATTAAATACATGACAAAACATTAAACACATTCTCTCTTTAATAAGAGTTAATAATTACGCTTGATAAGAGTGATTTAATAAAAATTGAGAAAAATATGATGGATCATATTCAGTCGCTTCTAATAATTACGTTCCTTTTGTTTCTCATACCAATTTACATGTGGACTTCCTGATTAAACTATAATTTATACTGCCAATATCGTGCATATATTTTCTGTAATAAACTATTGCGGAAGGAGGGGAGGGAGGGAGGGAGAATCAGATGTTGTTGCAAATTATTATCACCACAAATCTCGTTTATATATATAGGAACACAAAGTTAACTCGACCCACCGAGCAAATGTCATTAATTACCAAAATTAATCAAAGGGAGAAAACGTGGTACTATTGCATCGCATGTATCGCGACCTGGACGGTCAATATAATATGCCGCGCGTGTTTTCCATCAGCCCCGCGTCTATTTAGTTTTCCCTTCCCGACGCGCTCCGTTGTATACGTAGCGTGCAATTGCGAGTCAGTTTTGTACTATTTTACTCGTACGGAATTCTGCAAACACCGCCGCTCGGGGAGAATGGCCGGATATTTGCATGGTTTCGGTACGGAATAAACTAGCCCGGAGTGGATAATAACGTGGAAGTACACCTAGATTCGGGAGTTGCGTCGGCAAAAATCAGCCAAAGGACTAACAGTAAGTAGTAACAGTAGTAGTAACAGGGGAAATGTATATGGAACTTTGCAGATTCAAAGGGTCGTGGCAACCCTTTGTAGCCGACTCGACTCGTAGGTTTCATTCTGAGTCTGACGGTGCATTACGGGAATCAGGGGATATACGGAAAAAATCTCCGGGCGAATGTTTTATCTTACGAAATGTGCGTTACCACCCACATGCACTTAGCGCACGGATGCACACGCTCGCCTATCCGGCCGATAAGCGAGAAGAGGATGGGAGGGGGGGGGGCGAAGAGGGAGAAACATTTTCATAACGCGCGACGGGGAACTTTTTCCAGCGTTATCAAGAGCACGGGAGAAGGGAGAAAAAGATCGGCGGCTGTCCGCTAGATGTTTGCCAAAGTTCGGCGCGTGTGTGCTCGGCGCTGCTTTTTGCTCTCCTCTACACCTACGTATTCGATCTCCTTCTTCTCCCCTCGCAGCATCCTGCTCTCTGGCCCTCCCCCGCGCAAACAATGTGATGCGCGCAGCTGCGGCTTACTCCCGACGGAGTGACTTTTTTCCGCAAACAAACCGCACTGCCACCCCCGCGTTCCTCCCTCAGCGCGAGGGAGAAAGAGGCGGAGGGCTGGATACAGAGAGTTAGTTTTCCTCTCGCTTAAATATTCGCCGGCGCAACGTCGGCCGGGCCTCGCCGACCGGAAATGCTCTCCGCTGCCGCGGACGTGTTCTGTCGACGGGGCGAAATAAAAGAAGCTGGCAAAAAAAAGGGAGGGAAAGATCGGAGAGAAAGAGAGACAGAGAGAGAGCGAGCCCGATGAAAATCGCGAACGCGGAATTTCATTTGCGCGACCATTCTGCCCGTTCGTTTCACCCTGATGTATCTCGCGGTGCAGTACTCCCGCATCTCCTAGATGGACGACGTACATTCCACAGGAATCGACTTTCTGATCCGCGATCTCTCGAGACAGCCAATCCCACAATCGCACGACGGTATTATTACCGATCATTCTTTTTAATTCTGTCTAAAGAGACATCACATCATATCCCGGATTTCACGGGTAATTTATAGTCTAACGTCGCGTTTTTAGTCTTTTTACAGTCCAGTCACGTTAGTATTTTTGTGAAATTGCACAGAATGTCGGTCGCTGAGGAGAACTACTCGGAGTTTATGATAATTTCATCATCTCGATACTCTGAAAATACACTTCTTCGCGAGGAAAGGAAATTTCTATCGAGTCCCAACTTCCCGTTTTCCGAGTTTTCAAACATTTCACGTCGAAGAATTGCATGATCATGCATACTACGATCTCATCCATAAAAGTCGCGATGCACCGATGCAACCTCTGAACTTTGTCGGGAGCTCTACGGGAGACACCTCGCAGAAATGCATTCTGTCAAGTCCCACAACTCCGGAAGTTTCGCGTCGTCTAAAATTCCGCAGCGAACGATTGCCCAATCGATCACGATTCTCGCAAATATCGTGGCGATCGCATCTATGAAGAATCAAATTGTTTCAAGATCAAGCGGGATAAGTCTAATAACCGATCGGGCAGGATGTTATGTGAAGGAGCGGAAATATCTGTCGTCTTGATCGAGAGGAAGATTCAGCGCGTAAATGGGATGCGTCATCCCCCCCCCTCTCTTCCCCGATATTGACGACCTGATAGATCGGTCGTTGCGAAACGAGGTCACGTCTTCGCCGAGCGTTTTATGCCTTCTCTGCTTACAAATCTAACGGATGTGCCGAGAACGTGCGCGTACGTTTACGACGTTCGCGCTTCCTTTTACGATGTCCATATCCCGCGTCGTTGATCGAAAAATAGAATGGCTACGTTTCGCGAATCGCGCGAATGCTTCTCGAAACACGGCGTCGAAACGCCTTGGAGAATCTGCTTTTACCTCACGTTCGCCCATGACACTGGGTGCATAATAGGAGAAAGTCGAACCGATTATTGTGGAAACACGGCAATTTTAGTACCCTCGCTGTACGCCGCGATGGAAACGTTTTACGTCTTACGTGCGCGGCTCCGATTTTCGAGAGAAACCGCTACCTAAAAAAAAAAATCTTTCGTTAAGTACGAGTAAAAGTTTCGCGTCTCGAAACTTCGATTATATGTACGCTATTACGTTGAAATACACCTCTTGTTTCAAAAGTTTCCGGAGTTGAAGATAAAGCCTTAGACAAATGGATGTAGATGGATAATTTTTTTTCATTGTCATGATAATTGAAGTAAATTCAATCGTAATTAGAAATATAGCGCTATCAGAGACAAAATAAACATGATTTTCTCCGTTATTATTAATTTTTAATTTGAATAATTTTGTTACAATAATTTGGATAATTAAATTTAAATAATATTTCAATATAAATTTTAGTTAGGTATAAAATTTTTATCATATATTTTATATTTTATTTTATACCAAAATATTTCGTTCAAGATAGACTAATCAGACTAATGAAACGTGATCATGAATTTATATGGAATAA
Source organism: Tetramorium alpestre (assembly GCA_021460005.1). Lineage (NCBI taxonomy): Eukaryota > Metazoa > Arthropoda > Insecta > Hymenoptera > Formicidae > Tetramorium > Tetramorium alpestre. Next base: position 219,957 of record JAJVSH010000146.1, on the reverse strand, counting down.
AATATTCACAATGCTGATATAAATATTATTTTATTTTAGTAAGAAGTATAATATATATTTTCAGACATTTTATTTAAGGATATTTATATAGATACCTTTTTATTTTTATTTCAACGTGCAAAGATAGTATTCTGAAATTATTAACATAGTTTCTGATTAATCAAAGTAAGAATAGATTATACGTCTTTGGCTCGTCGTCGACTCGCTTGCCCGAACATGCGTTCACTAGTCGCTCAGACGAACGCCGTAATTATTGCGGAAATAAATGCAGCGATCCGAGTTTCCTCTGCATCGATCGGTGTGCGAGGGGTATCTAACCGTGAAAAACGTGCCTGGTGCGCCAATATCGAGCTCGAAGGGCCCGCGGGATTCTCTGTCTCTCTCTTTCTTCCTCCTCTTTTCTCCTTTTCTCTTTCGAATGGGGTGCGTCCCTTCCGTTACCGGCGCGAGCAGCCCTTCCGCATTCGCGCGAAAAGTAGTTGCAGATACACTCGTGCATTTACGTGCAATTACGGGGTTACCTCATGGGGTTACGGGGGTTTTTACTCCTCGAAGTATCGACTGGGTGTCGAAGCGCGGGGAGGCATTAAAAAAACGTAATCGGCGGACTCTCGTGACCATCGTTGCACATGACACCAGCTTTTATGCACGCACGCGTTTTGTTTATACGACCGCGTATTATACGTGTACGCGGCCATTTGCGTTACAGCTTGTCGGGAGGAGGTCGGCGAGAGGCGGGCGTACAAGCGAAATGAAATATTTTTGCATTTACCGGCGGCGATACCGGTGGATTTGCGGCGCTCCGTCAAACGCGACCGGTCGAAACGCCACGAGTGCGCTTGATGTATCGCCCCGTTATAATTATAAACGTTTTAAGCACATCTTGCTATGATAAATTGCCGCGATGAACAGATATGGGTGGTCTCAAATATACAGCAACGCTTTTCGAGCGCGCGCGGGGTTCCCGCATTCGAAAGCAAATATTTTTCAAATGACGCGCAAAATTTCCATCGCGGCTTTATTTGGAATTTCGAATTTCGCAGCTAAATAATTGAACATACATTTTTTTGAATGTTTATTTCACAAATATATTCGTCAATATATGTTTATTTAATAGGCGGCAGTGTTATTCCAAATTGATATCAGGCGCGATAATATTCGCGATAATATTCGTGTGTTAACTGTTTTTAACGCGAGAAGTTACTTTATTTTCATTAGAGCGTGACTATCGATGGATCGCGAAATGCGTAGGTGGAAAAAAAAACAATTTATCGTTAATTACTGGTTCTACGCATTTGCGCGCGTTCTCGGCTTGTCGTGTGCAACAAGCGAATCCAAAGTCCCCGGCACTGTATCAGTCGAATGCATTTCGTTTGTTTGCGTTACACGTGAAAGTAATCAAAACCCAAAGGACGCGTTTCAAAAAAGGTTATTTTATGCTACGGCTGACCGGAAAAACCCCCCCGTGTGGTCGTGAAAATTTTATACCGTCGGTCAGTTCGCTTTATACTCCCGTCAGCCTGTATATAAATAATCTTGTGCCGTGTGCAACAGCAAAAAACGTGTTGTAATCCCATCTTTCCAACGCGAAATGCAATTTTGATGACGAGAACGTTAAACGATTTTTCTCAGGCAATCGCTGCGCGAACCGCCGGGCCTTCCGGACTTGATGTCTGCGCAATTTGCGAACGATCGCGCTGTACTCTTTACGCGGGTAAACTTGAAATTTAAGAGAAATCGCCAGGAATTCCGCGTTCTCTCCACTATAAGGTGCCTTCCGACCGTTCGATATGTTTCGCGACACGTCGGCAATAGAAAAGCCCTTGTGCGCCGCATTTAATTTCGCATCACGCGCTCGGCTTAGCATCGCGTAAATACCGAAACGGTTTCGCGTTCCTTTGTGCTTATTTGTTCTTACTCCGGAGTTTGCCGTCCCCGGTCGTCGGTCCGCTATCGGTTTGTCCTTAACTACGTAAGTTACGGGAGTGTTTTACGATGTTGGCGCGACTCTTGCGCGGAAAATCGGGAGGCTGCGAGTAATGGCCGGTGTTCGATAAGCGCTGAGTAACGACTTGGGGGGGGCCCCCGGTTGTCGTGTGCGTCGCACCGTTTGCAGTTTGCTTTGCGAATATCGCCGCGTGACTTCCCGGCGATTTTCTTCGACGATCTGTCTTCTACGCTTTCGGGACTTCGGAGACAATATGTCCCGGTGAAGGATTAATGTTCTGCTGGGCTTATATATTCCTGGCTTACAGAGCTGTCACGTACTGTCTAAGAATTTAAATAAAGAAAAATACAATATTTCGAAATAAGAAATAAACATATTCTTTTATTTTTCGCCGAATTGCATTATACTCTAGATAAAATTAATTAGATCAGTTTAATGAAGTAGGTTTAATCAAAGGATTCATTTACATACGTAGCTTTCGAGAAGTTTTTGAGCCTTTCTTTTTTTAATCGCCCTGTCTGCAATGTGAGACTCTGCGAGAAACTTTTGGCTCACAAAGACTGAAAACGAATCAACATTTTGTTTCCGTTATGCAAAAATCCATCCAATCGGTCGGCACGCAAAACGACCGGCCGTCACGCCGACGTATCGTGCCGGACGGTGACAAAGCAAAAATCTAATCTCCATCGCGGACCCTTTTCCCGAAGAGTTCAAAGGACGTGCGTCGCGTCGGGTGACGTAATAGCACGACGTAAATCACCCGACACAAACTTCGTTTGCGTGGGTAATTGAATAATGCGCCACGCGCGGACGCGCGATTTGCGGCCCGCGGCTCGCTCGCGTGACGGCGTACATTTATATGACACACCGCGACAATCAGAATGGGCGAAAACTCGCGCCGCACGGACCGCTAATTGCGTCCGTGGTCTGACAATCGAAGATGAATCGCAAAAGCGGGCAACCGCGAATAAGATTGAGACGTGAAGGCGAGAGAAATGAAGAGAAATAAGGCTTAGATGCTCATTTACAATCGGTTAGTTTAATGTGGCTGTATTATAAAGCTATGTTATAAAGGGGAGCTGTAAGGAAAAGAAGAGAAATGTTGAAATTCATTTTAGCGGTTACGTAGATGGTACATGTGTGCATCGAAGAGGACAAAATTGAAATTGACATTTCGTTAAATTATTAAAATTATATTTATAAGTAAACGGGAACATTAATTTCATCAGAATAATTATAACAACAAAGAAATTTTTAATTAAAAAAAAACGCTCATGTTGAGGGCAAACGCATATGTATAATAGACTTTGCAAAATGGACAACAAATGATTATCTCTGAACAAATGTAGACAAATCGTGAAGAATCAAATTCTACATTTGCATATATTTTGTAAAAATTCACATTTCAGGCACATTAAAAATTCATCTTTATAGACCTACGATTCCTTCACAGTTAGTTCCATATAGTAGACTTTTCTCGGCTACAGTTCTTTCTTCTCGAGTAAGGAATCTTTTCGCGCACGTCCATGCAGCTTTCGCCGCTAAGAAGACTTTACATAGCAAGAATACGTGACGGACGAACGTTTAGGGTCGAGCACGTCGTCGGAAAAGCGAAGAAAAGCGGAAGAAGGAGCCCGGGACACTCGACGGAACGGCGGGCGCATGTTAAGCGCGAAAATAAGAAAAGTCGGTACATAGGTAAAGCAGGTACCTATGTAAGAATAGCTAATCTAACTTTGTACATACCTATGTATATATACTGTCCCGGAGCTAATGCTCATTCCCCTCACCGACCGTTTTCAATCGTCAATACCGAATAATGGCTATTCAGGTATTCAATAGCTCACGATTTGAGAGTTGCAATTTTTCAATAAAAAAAAAAGTGGGTTGAAGTTGCGAATTGGCAGAGCAAACCCGCGGACGGAAGATGCGGCGACATTTCTGAAATATGTGTGTCTGCTTATTTAAAATACGGATAAAACGTCGCCACAGAAGATTACGGTTAAATTAAGATTACGGTTAAGATCGGGGTCTTTAATCACAATTGAACGTTATGTAGAGAAAGAAAAAAAATAGCCACACTGTTAAACTTGTAGTGTGAAGTTATACTCAATTTGAGTCATTTTTAACTATTCCATAGGTCGCCACTGCTCCTATTCAATATTTCATTAATTTTGACTAAAAGAAAGGTAAAATGTTGATTAACAGAGAAGTTAATAAATTAACGATATGTTAAGTAAGGTTTACTCAATGTGTCGCTAATTTTATCTCATTGTTTTAGTCAAATTAACCGAATATTGAACAATGGCAACTCATAGGAGTTTAGGAGTGCAGGACACGCATGGGATTGATTTATTTTTCTTAGAAAATACAAATCTAAGAAATAACTAAACAATTTCAGAATTCATTCCAAAAAATTCTGTAATATGTGCTTAGAAAAGAAACATTTTTAGTTCATATTGTTTCGAAATTATGATTTATCTGCTTAATTTTCTTGACAAATGTTATTATATAAAAATAGACTTATTGTTGATTCTAAAATGTACATGAGTCAGCGAATTGTTCGAACGTTATTAGCAATTTTACCGTTGGATGTGTGCCTAAAACGAGTCCCACCGTGGGAGAGACAGCGAGCCCGCAGCTCCTACGCGACATCGTGATATTTCTTGAATTATTGCGATTTCAATCCGACGTTCATAATTTACTTCTCCCCGACATGATGCTCATAAATCATTCCATTCCGGACGTAACATCTCCCGTGTTATGTCGACGACGGAAGCGCAGTCGTAACACAGCCAATTACCGCCTCGCAAGCGCCTAATGCCACTCCGCGAAGCAACCCCCGAGTATTTCGCCTCCCTCGCAAGTTTACCGTACAGCTTTTCATCCGACATAATAAATAGCAACCGTAGCAACAACCTCGAACAAACGAGATAAACTTCGACCCGGGACCAAAGAATCGACTACAGCAAAAATTGAGCGCGACGAGTAAATTCCGGGATTACAATCATCTCGAGCTCGATCATAAATATTACGTATTTGCACCGGAGCGGAGTTGTTTCAGATAAAAATCTACAAATTTTACAAGAATCAATTTACGTCTAGTATACAAATCTAATATTTTCTTTGAAATGAATATCATATGGAGGAAAGTGTATGATATTCGAAGCCGTCCAGGATTCGCGAGGAAAATTTCTTCGTAGAGGATTCGCGAACTTTGTATATGTATAGTGTTTTTATAGCCGGTGCCGTCTCGCGAGAGTTCCCGATTGCCAATTTATTTTTATAAAGCGCTCATTATGTGCTCCCGTAGCGCCGTCGTTATGCATCGAACCTTTCCTTTCGTGGCTCCCACAACCACTCCCAACGATCATTTCACTCGTCCGTGTCCCTCCACGCTCGCGTGTTCGTGTCATAAAGTAACGACGTGCAGGGTCATTCCATCCTCTCGTTCCACAAAGTCGAGGAACCAATTGCGCCTTGTGCTCCGGGAACTCCTCCAAGAACGCTGGAAAACGCGGGCAATTCTCCCTGGCAACCGGCATCTTTATGCCGTCTCCTCGAGATAATCGAATGGCATTCTCGAAAATGATTTTGGCCAGAATTACCGTGTAATAACGTAGAGTAGAGAGATATCGAAGTGATTTCACGACGTCTTCATTTATACTTCCAACTCTTACGTGGCGAAATTAATTTCACCGTCTCGCGATAAAAACTTGTTAAAAAGTTATTTGTAAGGTAAAAGAAATGATCTTTTCCCTGCCGCTTGATTTATTATTTCTATTTAAATATTTTTAACAATATATATAATTTTGTTTGGGAAGGTATAATTATATATGAATTTAGATACGCGAAAGATAAATGTGGTCCTTTTTGTGTCGGAAGTTGGCAAATTCCAGCTTGAGTGTAATCACAAAATTCGAGCTTGCACCTGTTATGGACACGAGCTGTCTCTAGCAACGTTTTAGCGTGATTGAGACCCGCCATCGCTCATTCTCGCCCTGACAGCGGCGTCATATCGCCCTAATGTGGCCCTTTTTAGTTTTCCGCACAGCTTTTTTCCGACGCTGGGAAATTCGTTCATCGTATCAAGGAAAAAAAAATTCTATCGTCGTGCCTCGTTTATTTCTCTGCACAAAACTGCTATATGACTTTCCTAACAATATTGAAATAAGTAGCCGAGCATTATCCCTCCAATTGCACGTCCCAAATAAATTTCGCCGTTTACGCTGCGCGGAATGATCGATATCCCTCCTTTAGGGATTCATATTTCAATCAAATAGCAGGTGGGCCATGGAAAGCGGTGGAAATTAAAGTGAGTTGCCTCCCGCCGTTAACGAAGCACTTTCGTCCGCCCTTGTTCGCCGCGAGTTTATCCGACGTCCTTAATGCACCGGCCTTACCGGCATTATTCGAACTTATCCTCGCGCGGTTCTTTGGACAATTTGGAAAATGAGCTGGGATAAGAAACACCTGACGCTGTATTCGCAATTAAGCGCGCTGATAATTGTCGCGGCAAATGAAAACCATTGTTCTCATTGCAAAGATTTATCGAGGAAAACAAAAGGCGTTCGGCGTTCGGCTTTCGGAACATTTTTTACGAACAGTTACATTCTGTAATTGTTCTCATTATCTCGTTCGCGTGGATAGTCGCTTAACGGTTTAAGGATTGCAAATTATCGTACTATCGCGTTGCGAATCAGTTTGCGATGCGGGCGGCAGCGTTTCGATTCAAATCACAGAGAAGCATGCCTGCGAGAGCGTAACCACGTTGCTTAGCTTCGACTCCTAAGCCCGACGGCTTCAGGGGAGAGTAATAGCCTTGTGTCTGGCTTGCTCGAGATAGGTAGAACAAATATGTAATTAACTCTCCTCCGACGCGCCCCTCGACGGTTCCTCTCGCGACGCGAGACGCGCCAACGTCCGTCCGTCGAAGGGGTTAAAATGAAACGCTCCCTTGGCGATAGAAGTACTTTCAGACGGTCATATCCTCGTCAGATAATTTAGAAAATGGCATGTGATAAAGGGCACCTGGTGTACCTGCCCTATTAACACGTATTAGAGTAATTATCGCGATTGGGAAGTAACGAGCCGAGGGAGTCTCGTTTGTGCAGGGACGTTCCGGACCTAACTTGGGACTTTCAGACAGTTTGCTCCTCGTCTGGATGCTAAACTTTGGCTATCCAAAATCTGACTGGTTATAATATTATTAGTTAAATAGTTGCAATACATATTTAAATCGTATTTATGAATTGAAGCCATTTTCACCGACTCTAAAATTGAATATTTCACATACTGCGATATAATTAAAGAAAGTTACTTCGCATTACTCGAAACGTATTTCACATGATATTTTGTCTGGATATTATATCACACGCACTATTCGCTGTCATCAAAGTTTCATCCGTAAACAAAGTATATATGTCAAATAAAAAATCGTTCTGTGACTTTTCGATGAAATTTTCCATTTCTATGTTTATCGTGTGAATCTTTAACCGATTGAGAGAGAATTTTACTGATTAAATAACATTTAGATTGAAATGTCGCGTGTACAGTAAATAATGGCGCGTCTACGATTATACATATACGACGGCGATATGTCGTGTATCGTACATAAAATATTATACATTTTAATAATTATGATAAAATGTCTCTTGAATCTTTATTAATGCAAACGATTGTCAGATGTATTTTCGCTCAACGCACGAATGTAGCATCGGAAATAATAAACGCGTACGAAAGTACCGGTGAAAATATTTTTAAGCTTCGCCAAATTATTCATTGCGTGGAAGGAATTAATAACGCGACGGAGCCAGTTACGTGGCTATTATGCATTCGCGTTTTAATTTCAGCCGCGGAATATAATACTCTCCGCTCTTTAAACGCGACGCTGACCCTACTCCTGGGTCGGAAAGGGCCAATTTGGCAAATGAGCTGCGATAAAGGACAGCTGTTCCGCGCTAACGGACATTAATAATTGATAATTATGTCAGTAACGCGGAGTAATGTCGTCTGGTGAGATTAGTCAGAAATTCTATGCAATTTGCAATGGGTAATCGCGTGCATGTGTCGTGGCGATTTTTGTGTGAGCCTAAATTTTTCATGAAACGCGCTATATATCGTGACCGGTGTCCCCTTTAATTTTTTACGAATGTCAACGGAAAATATTTCACCCTCGACTCTTCCGGACGTTTAACCACGGCTGCTATTATCATATTTTCCTTCTGCCGCTTTTTTCTTACTTGACAAATAAATACGCATATTTCAAAAAAAATTATACATATATAAAAGTTTTTTGTTTCTGTAATATCAGCCAATTTATCTGATTAATGTTAGCATAAAGTTTTAATATATATCCCGATAAACCCTTTCTAGTTTTACAAGATTTAATCATAAGGTGAATCATTGCAAATTGCTCGAAAGTAACGTTTTATTTTAGATCTTCAAAGTATAATTTCAACTTATCGGTTTGATCGCCTCACGTTTGGCAATTATCGTTCGTTTTTCGGCAACGCGCCGCGACGCCAAATGACTCGACTTATCGTCGAGGATCTTGCTAATCCTCTCCGTGACGGTGCTAATTAATCGCGCGCAAATTACCATTAATTCGCCCGGATTAGCGGGGATTCTTTGTTCCGTACGGAGACGCACTCCGCGGAGATTTATTACGCCGCTCTAGATTAAGGTACCGTCTGTTTTTCGGACGGTGCGGGTGCGCGATAACACGATCGCGCCCCAGCACTCGTGAAAATTACAACTCTCGCGGGGAATTAATTCGAACACGACCGGGACGCGACGGTGATGTTCGAGTACCGGTGGAGCTCCATTTTTCCAACATTTTCCCCCCTGTATTCGCACATGTAATAATAATATTCCCGATGCTGCTGCCGTGTGAAATATCGCGCATTCTTTTCCAGCGAGTAATATTGTGTAATTATGAGTGCGCTGCTGGATGGTTTGTCGTAAAAAGCTGTTAGACAGATGCACACCATACATATTACAGACAGAAAGATTTTAAAAATAAAACAATCTCTGCTTTAATATAAATAATTATTAGCATAATAAAAATTTCAGATTTTGGAGCAAAATGTTCTAAATTTTATAAAAAAAATTATATGCTGAAAATGACATGTTTTGTACATGTAATTATTTATTTAATTTAACTCTTTGTCTTGTGTATTGAAATTTATTTTATTAATAGTTCTAAAATAATTTCAAGAATAGAAGATACGCACAATAAAACTTCACTCTTTTTATATAGATAACTCGAAAGAATAGAAAGCTAAAAATGTATTACGCAAAAATGTATTACACAAGGATATTTCGCGATTTTGAGGTGATTTCTAAATATCGCACAAGATCAACGTGCTTTCTTACTTTCTTATTTAACGGATCAAATCGTAATTTGTTAAATCGTGGAACATTGCGAAATTCATGTCTACAATTACTTAGTATTTTTGTCGAAGCATGTTTCCAGTTCGTTGTAATCCACAGAGAATAAATTGAACTTGGAGACCGCGCGCACGGTCACTCGTATTTTATGTACATCTCGTTCGACACGATTTGTATTCCGTAGTGTTATGAACGCAATATCATATGCGGCGGCTCTTTGATTCAACCGTAATCAACGAGATGGTAATTAATATTTGCATTACATATAAAAACGATACGTTCCGATACTTGGTTGACGCTTTAGTGACGGACCTCTCGTTATTTATTAATAATTTCGCCCGGCGAAGTATTTCCATGCAGAGTGAGAGAGAGAGAGAGAGAGAGGGGGGGGGGGGGCTTTCACGTTTTATACTTTCGTGTTAAACGCGTGTATGCATAACGGCATATTATCACTATTTTCGAGCGTGATATCGCACCGGTATGCGCTCCGGTCACATTTACAAAGCTTTTACTCCCCTGTTCTGAAACGTAATGTTACGTTTTTTTTTTTTCCAGATGCGACGTATCGCTCTGTCATTATCGATATATTATTTAGAGCGCAAAAGCTCGCGTTCCGTCGAGGCAAACGATCGGCACATTTTAATATTCACAGTTAAATGCTGGTAGCTCACCTTGAGCGTGCGAAAGTCTCCGAAGAGCTGACGGAAAAACAGCGGGGAGAATTTATTTCCCGCACGTAGCGGCCGTAAACGTCCGGAAAACATGTTCTCCCGGTGTACTTAACTCACGGTATTCCGCAGGCCGATCTCAGATAATGTACCGCGTCCACCACTCATCTCGAGAAAAATGATTATCCCCCGGGTTCTCTATCCCCTGATGACGTCTGAGAAGCGAGCTCAGCGTACTTTACGTGACGCGCCTCGCGCAGCCGGAGATCAGATATCTGTCCTGCCTTGCTGATGCAATTTATTTCGCAGTTTGACATGCATGGAACGGACGATGTGAATGGCTGTGTACTTTGCGAAAAGTAATTACTCAGAATGGAATAAGACGATTCGCATTTGCGCATACGAAAGATAAAAGAAATCCTCGTACGATGATTTAAGCGAGTTTGCAAAGTGTAGAATTCTCGAAGATGTTTTACTGCGCAAACTTGTGTAATAATTCTGTATTTATTGTCGAGCGCGTCCACCGAGACGGTAGCTATAATAAAATAACGTGGCATAATGCGATACCGATTTCCTTGCACTTTTCACAAGAGACGCAGACGTCGCACGAAATGTAATGCAAATAAAACAGCGCGTGCTAGACGACGCGACTGATTGCGTTTTGTCCGTTCTTCCTTCAAAAATACTCGAGGAGGAAAAAGCACCACCGGAAAGATATCGGGAAATGGTGTTTCCTATTTTCTTTCTATTTTCCAGGCACAATAGTCGCCGGTTTTTTTTACGTTTTCTCGTACGAGACGTGTATTTCGCCTCTGCCTTTCTCGTTCGATCCGCGGCTCTCTTCGTCGTACTCAGCGACAAGATGGGGAGAAAACAAAGGAATGGAAAGGCGAGAGTAAGATGCGCTGCCGCGATACAAAAGCCACGCGTCGCGTCGACTCGCGCCGTAATGAGCTCCTTGCACCCTTTCGCACCATTCCATCCCTTCGCAACTGGTTTCTGCGAATGTTTCAACGCGACGCTATCTGCGACCGCGCCGAGAAAGCCGAGGTTCTCCGCAGCTTTCATGCGAATTCTGCATGATTATTTCACGGAATCGATATACAGTGTGTTTTACAAATTCGCAGATATCTCTACAAATAAAGATAAAAAAGACGATTATTTGAGAAAATTTATTTAGAAAAAAAGAAACAGCTTGTCATACAATATTTGAAAAATTGAAATACCTTTTCTTTTTTTCTTTAAAAATATTACAAAATTACAAGTTTCATATATTTTCTCTGTAGTTTTTGTATTTCTCTAGAGAGTTATTTAAAATTTAATGTTTTTTTACTTCTTACATTTTAAATGTTACGAGAAAAAAAATTTTATCGAAGTTTTGGCAAAAGATTATTCTGTGCATTACAATGTGTTAGCTTACATTGTGTGGATTTTTCTCGAAGAAAATCTGGCAAAAAGCACGGTAGTTTCGTGAGCCGTAACGCAATTAATTCCGCGCAGCTGCACCTGGAGATGAACGCGTCGATCGTGATAATTTCCATCTCCCAGGAGAATATGCGACTCCTATTACAGGCTGTTAATTGAACAACGTCTTCCTTCCTTGAAGGAGTGGTTAAAGGAAATTCAACGTTGCGTCCCCCGGGATCGCGACGGCCTCATGAAACACGACTAATTAATGCACTAATTAAATGATTCAGTGTATTATCGCGAGTTTTTGGCGAACAATTTTAAGAATACGTTATGCCATTTATTCGAATAAAATGCTCGATTGGACGTTATCCTGAAAACTTGCTGAAACAGTAGAAAGTGAACGGCAATTTGCATTCGGAAGCAGAATTTAAAGGCTTCGGCGCATTTATGCGGGATTATGCAAATTCGATGTCGTCGCCTGTTCGAATGCGGCTTCTCCGGAGTAGCGTTCCCGCCTTCGGTATCATGACGATAAATATGTATCTGCCAGTTAAGTGAGAATTATTTTATGCCTCATAGATCTTTCAACGGAGAATCTCATCAGCAAAGCTCCATATAGTTTAATACGTTGAGTCAATAAAAATGTTCGAGAAGTATGATAGCTGAACGAAAACACCCTTAGATTAATGCAATCGTGCATTTTATGGATTATCGAGAAATAATATTGGGATTTAGACTGATCTCTTTTTATATTATACTATTAAATTTTAATTTAATCTACTTTCAAACGTTTAATTTATTAAATAATGCNTTCATTATTGAAATTTTTGAATTATGTCATATATGTAGCGTTTGAATTGTTTATATATATATATCATTTTAAGACTCTTGATAACTTATAAACGTTGCGTGACTTATAGAAGTTTGATTGCGACGACGTGAATAGTGCATTCAAACATACGGATAGTTTCTTTTATCTTTAGAACGGCGTAAGTACGGGTACACAAGCTCATAAAGTCGCGAACGTACGGTTACGATCGTAATTTTTTTCCCCGGTGCAAGCTGTACGCGTCCGCGTGCATGCAAAGCGGCGCTTCTTGAAAGAAATATGTTATCGGTCATGTTCCTCGGGGTACATTGGGTTTCTTTATACCTGCTCGCTAAATCTCCGTTGTAAAGTCCAAAATTATACGGCGCGATGAAATCGCAGCCGGAGAAGCTGATGGAAATATGAGAATTAGATAGAGGAATTTCAGTGATTTTCTCTCTGTAATGAAAATTAATATCAAGTGAAATTTCTATGTGAGAATTAATACTAAGTTAAATGAAATTCTGTCACGTGAGCAGTATTATATTGGTAATTACTTATGTAATAATTATACGCGTAATTGAAACGAGAGAGAATAATATAATTATGTAGTAATACAGTTTGAGGTGTATCAAATATTGATAGGTCTATTCTCCGAACTCCGGGATTATAATACAACAACCAAAATGTAACGTTAAACGCGGCCCGGCGGCATTACGGGAGCCCGACGAGGAAAAATTTCAAAAGTTTGACGAAATGTCGACGGCGGATTTGCGAAAAAATCCCGGTATCCGATTTAAAAACTCGCAGTTTACGGACGATAGCCCCCCGGTTGAACGCTGCGGCTCTCACTTACGATTTGTAACCACGCTGCAACGCGGCGTATACAATTTTTTTTTCCTTTTTTTTTTTGCGCGCGCGAAACGCAGAAACGCCCGTGATTTAGTGACACGGCACCCCGGCGAGATATCGTCGTTCCCAGTCGACATTGAACGTCGGATTTATAAGTCGAAACGCGGGAACGCGGCGCTCGCGAGCACCAAAGTTCACCCGCGCGTTCTCGTATCAGAACCGCCCGATATTTCGGATTTATCAATGCCCGCTGGTATTTATGAGCGCGTTGTTTGCATCGTGATAGCAGCGTGATATTGCGTATTTACGTGTGACGCTTTGCGCGGCACGATACGCCGCGTGGTTTGACCGATATTTTCTTACTTATCTCGCACGTTTGATTTGACGCCAGAACAATTGCGGGACGTAGAAGCGAGAAGCTCCAAGACCCCATTCAATGCGAAATTAAAAGCTCCGTAATCCCCCGAAACGGAAAAACGGTGCCGGAATCTCCCTGTGCCAGAGCTCTTTCCCCAACTTCGCTCTTTCCCATAAATCTTGGAGAATGGACAATACGAGTTTTGCTTCTGCATTCCTGAATCGCTGAGTGGTCGATATTTCCTTGCCGACTGTTCCGTTGACTGCCACGAGAATTGAAGTACGTTATAAGGGACGGCGCGGGCTTGCATAATATACTAGAAGTTCTTACATCGCTCTTGTGTACTTGAATCGCAAGTTTCAATGGACTTCAGAGAAGAATTGATCGCGTATCAGGAACCATCGAATGGAAAATAATTTAACGACAATATCTCGTGTTCGATCATTTTGCTCGCGGAAGGTATCTTCCATAACGTGGGATATTGAAAATTCTTAGTCGTCTCCGGGAATCGGTTATCCTTACGTGAGTTCATACGTCGATGTCACGTTCGGAACGCTCAGACGTGTGACAGCGCGGCCGACAAAAAATCTTTGCCCCGTGCGACGCGATAGGTGGTACGATAAAGAGAAAAAGAGCGTTTGCGTGAACGTCGCTCTTAATCTGATCTGGCATAAGGGACGAAATATGACGTGTTGATGTCGTGACAATAGTGTTACGTTCTCGATGATTGGCAGCTTTATCGCTTTTTGTCCTGAATTACCTAGTTTCACAGTTAACACATAAACATTATACAATTTGCACATTCTTGCGAATATTTTAATGATTCTTGGCGCAGTTAGTGCTATTTATGATTAAAAATCGGAATCGTACGTTGGCTGAAACAGAATAATTTACCTATTTAACCCACGTTCGCAGGCATATGGCGCCCGTTGCCGAGGTCACGGTCGGCGCGAAATGCGGGTTTACAATCGGTTGGGAATGTCGCGGAAACGCAACAGTGAATTTAAAAGGGGTCTCCGCCGCATATAACATTGCAGTCAGCCAGACATTGCAGATAGTGAATTGCATGGGGGTATTAGCCGTATCCCCTGGCGTTTCCCCCGCTTTTCGCTCATCCTGCTAAAAGAACACGACATTTCCTAATGGACGTAAATTGTCTCGTCGTCGCGTCTCGTCGTGGATTCCTCTTTTATTCGCCCGATCCTGCATCATCATATTGTTACTCTTTCTCTCTTTTTTCCTCCCTCGCAACGTGGCTCGTGAATACGTTAAGGTGGATGTGTGTGAATATCTTGTGCGTGAAAGTTACGATGTCTCGTAAAATCATTCGCCTTTAAAGTTTATTTTAACGGGGATAACTATGTCTCGCAAGAATTGATATTAATGTCCAAACAGTTCACGACAACCATTAAATCTACGATCGATAACTTTTAAACCAATGCGAGGAGAATATCTTTTATGCTTTCGTGAAATTGCAATATGTGTATTTTGGTTGGGGGAAAAAAAACACAGAGTTTATACACCTTCATCACCATTTATGCGCTTCGACGCGTTGTTTGCGAGAAGGGACGAGGTTTTTTGCTTCGCAGTTGATTAAAAAACGTAGATACCGTGACTAGCGGGAAAGGGAGCAGGTCTGACGGGAGTCTCCCGATGGTGATCGTGAGGCAGTAATTCAGAGGGTGCTTTCCTTGCACATATACCGAGGGTGCAACGCGCCCTGTGCAATGAAAGCAAGCAACGTTTTTGGCGCGGCTCGTAGGGAACATAATGGCGCTTTAACAGTCGACTCATGGTGAACTTGAAATTATCCGTGAATCCCGCAACCCCGTTTCTTGTTTTACAACGCTTCATCGCGGAACGACATCGTAAAATGCAAACGGCGCGGAACGTAAGGGTAAAAAAAAGGGATCTCTGTTAGGAAAATATATAAAATAAGAAGGCAGAGAGAAAATTGTAATATAATAAAATTATGTTTAATTTCAATTTAATTTACGGCGATGCAGCAAAATTATCAAGTATCAAGAGGATTGTATAATGAACGTTTGAAAAGCGCGTAATAAAGCGATATGCTACCCTTGTGACTAATCCGATGCGTCCGGTTTCTCTCATTCGACGCGCATGTTGTTTCAGTGTAGCGTGTATCCAACCGTTGCATTCAGACGACCTCGCTATTCGGTGCATCTATGCGGCGATAGTGAGGCCTATCGTGTTTACGCAGGATGGTATCCATCGCGAGCCCGCTCGTCCCTTATGGCAAACTCGAGCACGTTCCGGTAAGGGCGCGGATAAACGAGCCTCCGTGACGATAAATGGATGTGTGCCCGGTGGTACCGGTGTAACATTTCGAAAATCGATATAACACGATTCTCGTTACGTAAGCCATAAAAACTGGTGATCGATAGTTGATTCATCGAAGGAGAAGGAATCTTAAGCGCGAGAAGAAATTCCATTGAAATATCATAGTGTGTTATTAGATTTTATTATTTTATTAGATATCGGTCGCGTAAATGTTAACAACAACACTTTCCGCTGGAAATATCTCGTGTGTCGACTTGTTTGATCGTCCTTCCTCGTGCTCCACTTTATTTTCACACTCACTCTCTCGAAAATAATCTATTCCAACGGTACTTCGCTATTTTCGCCCTCGAGTGAACAGCGAAAATCACTTCAGACAGATGACCCTGTACAAGGAGGGTGGCACTATCTTCGCCTTTCCTGCCGCGCCAGCCACCCCTTGAGTCGAGGGCTCGAATCGCGTGGGCTGCGACTATATGATAACGGGCTCGTGCGCGATCTTACGTTGGACGGCGAAATGTATATGCGCGCGAGAATGAATATCTCACCGAGAAGAAGTGGGGGAGGGGAGAGGTTAGAAATCAAGGCTGACGGAAGGGGTGGGAAGGGGTGCATTCGAGTGACCAATTATTCCGGCACACGAAACCGATTCTCTACGACGTCGGGCCACGCCTGGCGTAGAGACAATGAGGGACAACGGTGATAAAAGCAGGCGTCCGCTTCCATTTCGGCGAATGACTTGGTGCACGTGATGAAACGGCGCGCGGCGCCTGCAGTCGGGAATGGCAAAATACATATTCCCGCGCGCCGCGTGCTCTATTAACGCTCTATATCCGGGATAAAATGCAGCCGACACTTTTTAACTTAATATCGCGCGCACTTGTCGGGCAATGTACTCCCATTTTATAGTAACTTCGTTTCGCCACTAACTAACTTTGACTTCATACTCTGACGGATAATTCCTCAATATCTGACTCCGTCGAGAAGAGTGAATTTGATTTAATTAATTTTGCTATTATAGATAAAAAAATGGAGATTTTTTTCCATTAAAGTATTCAGCCCCGACGTATAGGCATGGCAAATGGAATGCATAGTATTCGCGCTTACCTGAATCCGATATTATTAATTCTGACGTAGCAAACAGTAAGTGATACGTTACATAACAATAGCTGGGAGATCCCGAGTGTTTTGGGCAGATCGCGATCGATCTCGGAAACAATGGCGGGACCCCTCGAGCTGAATAAGTGCAAGGATGCTTTGGGTACGTTGCGCCGCGTGAAAGCGCCCCGAGGGTCGCTCCGAAGCATCCTCGACTTTTGTAATTATGCTCGCGCCGTCGTACGGTTTGATTGGCGTCCTTAATTAACAAGTGCATTCATTACTCTACTCTAGCCTGCCCGCTAGACGTGCATTATCTCGACGAGAATTGACTTTCCATGAGTCTCGTTTGCGCGATCACTTTTTCGCGCGCGGAATAGAGATCATCCGGCGATCGGCGACTTTTTGCTTTTGCTCCCGGCTCTATTTGGCAAAACCTAGTATTAAACTCCCCGCCAAAGGAGAGTCATGAAAATTCATAGTACTCTGCGCGAAACGTTATTCTCTGTAGGGAGGCCGTATCGCGCAGGATTACACGACGACCGAATAATTTAAGCCATGGAAAATGGAATATATCATCGCGTAAATTTGTTTATTAGCGTCCTCCCGCCGTGACTTCAAAAGACGAATTTTTATCATGCAAAAGTGACGACAGCAAACGGAATAAGTATTGAATTGTTTACATTCATCCGACTCGCAATATAAATATTAATATTTCTTAGAGAAATATTGGTCGTATAATAGATATGGAATAAATATACTAATTGATATTGAATAAATAAAACACTTCGATGTTAAATCTTTCAAGCGTTATTTTTCACGGCAACATGAACGTTGCATGGATTTTGAGAGGTTTTAATATAAAAAAATCAATTTATATCTTTTGGAAATATTATCTATTTAAACTTTCAAAATATTCAAACGGCAAAAATTGTATTTTATTACGAAGAAATAAATTTTACCAAATATCGAACTTGTAAAGAGTCCTCGTGACGACTGGCGGAGATATAACAAACGCGTACAGAGAATGCCCCAATCCGACGCTGTTAAATTAGATTCAGCACACCTAAATTTTCACGGATTCTCCCCTCGCTTCCTTCCAATCGCGGTTCGACTAAAGTAACGGAAGTACTGAAGGAACCTTGGCGGACTTTAATGGAATTACGCGTGAACCGCGCGAAAGTATTAAGGATCGATTATTAAAGCGAGATCGCGCGCCGCGAATCCGACGAGGTCTCTCCCTCGCGGCTTCCCTTTATAGGTGTACAACGCGGTGACTGCGGTAATTAATATAACAAAGGGTCGGGGGCGTTAAAGGGACCGCATGTCGGGAACAATCTCGCGGCATTCTCTATCGGGTGGCGGCGGTCGCCTCGCGCGCGACTCGAACTTGGCGGAAAGTTGCGCTGAAAACTGCGGAAATTACCGGGCGCGGCCGACGTTAACTCGAAAGGAGTAACTTAATTACGCTCGGGCACGAATCGCCGTTGCAAACTTTTCGTTTGTGTCGGTGCCGTGTGAGCGCGCACGCGGACCTGGCGCGTACGTGTATGGGTGTGTGTGTGTATGTGTGTGTACGCTGGGTGGGTAAAGGGCTCGGCGGAGAACGCCCGAGGCAACGGAGATACTTCCGCGAACTTTTGCGGGCAAAAATTCATTTTGACTCGCTATTATAGCAATAATGAGCTCTGACAAGCCCCTTAATTCGTAGCTTTGTTGCGAATTAAGAGCTTGGACGTAGGATTATTATTTTCGTTATATTTTCTGGTTTATCTTTCGATGACGTCACGGCTTTTATAGCGTGGAGTATAATGTTCCGTTAAACATTAAACATATTTTCAAAATTCAGCAGTAAAGTAATATTAACAGCTATAAGCGGATGATTTCTGACATTAATTAATTAAAAGAAATATTTAAAGGACAAGCAGAGAAAAATGGTGCGAAGGCAGGCTTGCGTGTCCAAGACCGAGGGGATCCACTGATTACGATCGCGGGCGAGAGCTTAATCGAAAATTAATCCGAGCCGTGCGCGGTGCTCGAAACTTCGCGGAGGACACGATTCCATTATCGCGCCGGACTGCTTTTGGGTCATCTCTCCAGTACATGCCGTTCGCGAGACACGCTCGTTTCGATGTAAATTGAAAGCGGTCGGGTGGCGATCACGGGTCGGCGCGACCGCCGGAATAATTGCAAGATTAATCGGTCCCCGTTCGCCCCGATAGAAATGTCACCGAGAGTTTAATCTTTCCTTTTTATCTTTTTTTTAAATTTATGTTCTTTCGAGCCGGTTGCACCATTCGCACGCCTCGCCCGCCGGGATTAATCGGCACGAGAGCCCTTCCGGCAACGTCTTTCCACCTTTTCCCGTTCGTTACCGTTTGCCCTGTAAATACGACGTTTTCTGAAAAGCGTTTGCTGAAAAGCATCGGCCAGATTTAATAAGCTTTCGCGTTCTGTTCGTTAGGATTTTAACGAAGCTTTCCTTCAGCGTGATGAAAATCTCCTTCCCCCCTCCCCCCCTCGGTGATCTCTACGAGTCGAATAAACTCAGGCTGGTTTCTTTTTTTTAATTATTATTATAGATGTCTCGGTATTATATATGTTAGTACATTCTGAAGAAGGTTGAGGTTCCGTCTGGGCGTTCTTTCCAACTTTTACGATTATTATAACGAGCGACGCTGGCCAATGTTAACGAAGTCTTTGTGGATCGACTCTTGGCCAATTAACGTCGTCGAGAAAGTCGGGCGCTTGCCACAACTGAGACAATTCCTGGAGCGCATTTCGCATTGGACTCGTCGAACGAGAAGTTTAAACAAATTATTCTTGAAAGTTACGACACAGGAAATGCGAGTCGCGGAATTAGTGTGCGCGGAAGAGCTACTACATCGACATTCAGGAAACGCTCTTGTATACAGTTTGTGTATTGTATTTATAGAAATTTCAGACGAGTCATTTATATATAGACCACAGTTCTTTCAACCATCTTGTTAATTTCGTATTAAATTCTGTGAGCCTCCGGCATTACCGTCGCAAATGTATTTTGTGGATAATTATCAGAAATTTTTGTACACACTTCAATCGAAATATAATGCATCTTTTCCTTTCTCGCGTTTTGCGACAATTTTACCATATCAAAATTTACTGCGGAGGCTTGCGGGGTTTTGTTGATCAACTGACAACCGGCGGAGAAGTTCCGGAGATGTTCGCGGGATAATCGATCGAGAGAACATTTCGCCCGCGGCTGCGAGGGGGAGACGGTCGGATAGCTCGTCGCCCTGATGAAATCCCCGAGAGCTCTTTTCATGCTAATAAGATTTCGCCGGTCGCGCCCAATGGATACGCGCCAAAGCGCGAGGGAAAGACACCGTCGTCGCCCGCGTTCGGCACGGAAGAGATACCGGGAGGAAGAGAAACGTACAAAGGAATACGGCGCTTCGGCACGGCCGAACGGAAATCCCTCGACATGGTACTTTTGTTGCCGCTATAATTCGATATTTCGAGCGCGATGCCGCAGGTGAGAAAAGTAACGAGTTTTCCTGTAAACGGATTCAGGAACACATGGCCTATCTCCGACGAAATTAATGTTTCAAGTCCGTTCCGCCGACGAGTAAAGAGTCGCCTAAGCAAAACGTTCGTATCTAAGCAGCTCAACTGATAAAGGCGATGCGAAATTATTGTTAAATTAAATAAATAGATGTCGACAGATGTAAATATTAATTATGCAGATACTCTCGTGTGACTCCACTAATGGTTTAGTCAAGAATGCAGGAAATGAATGACATTCACGTCGAACGCGGTACGCGTCGCCCGATATTTTCCCGTAATCCGTCGAGGCTTTATCGCGAAGTTGCACGAGTAAATCCGCGTCTTCCCTGATGAATGCCGTCGGTATCGTGTGCATACTGCATACGTGATCGCATCCCATTTCGACTAGCACACATTGTCGTGTTAAATGGAAACTGCCAACGACGCGCGCGTTGGTCTCCGGTGAATTCGACGAAGTGCACCGTCCGTCCGCACGATCGATCTGAAGGTATTGTCCGGCGAGGAAAGTCGAGAAATGAGGAAAATGATAAACGAGAACTGTGGGAACGATTCGCGATATTGCGAGGCGATGCCGGCTGACGGCATTGCATTCTCGCCCACTGTAAAATGATAAATTAAATCGCAATTGTAAATGCATGCCGGATTATAAGTTCACCGATGTTCGTCATAATGCTATTAATCTTGAACAAAGTATTTTACATAAATATGTAGAAGAGCTCGACTTTGTTGAGACAGCAGAAATAACTTTGAATTATATTTTACGAACAAAGATGGAAAATATTGATAATAAATGTGAAAACTGACGCAAAGTGGCTATTTTTGCGAAATTTATTTTTTCTTGTGCCCGTTTTTAAGATTTTTCATCAAC
>JAJVSH010000146.1:143562-190150 GCA_021460005.1 Tetramorium alpestre | reverse complement strand
ACTCATTTCCGTCAATTACAAATGATTTCACAAACTTGATTTTTAAATAATATAATTTTACAATATAAATTATTATTTAATTCTTTTATTATTATTATTATGGATTTTTCGCGTCGCGATATAACCAAATATGCAATATTTTGAAATAAAATTGAATCTCTCTTATTGACGCATCATGGATCATTTTTTATTTCTTTCTGCGTATCACGGCGCGTTTGTTCAAATCCCCATAGTTTGACACAAAAATTGCATTTTTTAATCTCATGTGTGAAATAATATTTTTCTGTATAAAAGATTACATCTTTTGTATAGAAAAATGTGATTTTTTCCACATTATATGTATGGAAAAAACGTATTAAGTTCCGTACATCATTGAATTTACGAGTCAATTTCGTCTGAAATCGGAAAGATGATTAGTTTTGTGCGGAATCGCAGCTTCCACGGCTTTTATACCAGAAAATTATGGAAGAGAATACTTTTTCATCCACATGAATGCATGGGACGCCATTGAAATTCTGTTGTATAAAAAAATATATAACTCTCCACGATTCCAATCACTATCGATCACTGACTTGTCTGTCCTTTTATTCATTATAAAAAATAAATTCCGTCTGACGTCTAATCAAAATTGAGCGATTATAATTTCTATCGTAGGCTATGTGTATCGCAAAGTATAAAAATCGATCTCGCATTGACGAAAGAAGTGGCCACTAAAAGAGTAATGCGGTAGAGACGCGACGTCCTGTACAACACAATTTTGTCAAAAAGCCTGATCGCGGTTTTTGTGACTCAACGGTATCTACCAACGTGACAAAAAAGCCACGGGTAACTTTCGGGACACGTCTCTTTTTATCCGACTGCACATCGCGACGTGTTTGCCAAGCCTTGGCCTTTCCCGTCTTTCGCCTTTTTGGCGCGTGTTTACTTCTCGGTCGCGGCGGCGACCGTCCGATCGGATTATGCTGCCGGCGCATCCGGAATCGACGACCGAAACGGACAGGAAGTCGACAGGCACCGTGTCGAGAGCGTTTTCGAGAGATAAGTTTGCGCGAAACCGCACGCCGCCAGCGGGCAGCGTGCATCGATAGAGAGAGAGAGAGAGAGAGAGAGAGAGAGAGAGAGAGAAAATGCTTTTGGTTTATTAGCATACCAACAAGTTAACCGACGAGCCGACGACCCGCGTCGCGACGCGGTAAGCTTCCACTGAAAGCCAGATAATTGCATGTAGAAGCATCAACGACCGCCTAGAGCGTTAGCGCTCTTGAAAGCGGACCATCCCTAACATTTGCGTGGCCCGTAATGAATGCCCGGTCCAACGTGATCAGTATCGCCCCGAACAGTATTGCTCTTTTACAGCGAAAGCAATGCGGAGAGCGTTTTAGATTTATCAAATAAATTAATGTAATCTCCCATGGGAAGAGACATTATTTTCGCGTTATTTTCGTAACGTTGAGACGAAAGTCTTTGGATATTTGAAACTTTTTTTTTTTTAATGAAATTCTTTTGTATTGTAATCGCAGTATATCGCCTATTAATTTTACCGGGTTTCAATACGAAGGATCAATTTGGTTCTAGCCAAATTCTGTCGAGGAAGTTATACGTATTCCGTTCGATTTGGCAAATTGAAATATGGTGCTCTGCACCGGTAGCAGCTCAATACATTTCTGCGGGACAGAAATCTGGATAGCGCGCTGTAATTTCCGCGGCTTCAACTTGTACCTTAGGCAGTCAGAATCGAATAGAATCGTGCGGTCGCGCGGCAACGACCAAGTTCCGTCCGTCGTTAGGAAACTCGCGGCAAATTCGGCAGTCCGAAGCCTGTTTAAATCGTGAAATTATTGCCGCCGAAGGTCATCATCGGCAAGCCGGCTTCGAGACAAATCGGATTGAGGCCGAAAGACCAGCGCGGTTTCAAATCATATTATATCAAAGTCAGCCAACGTAATTAAAACTGTCAAATGAAATTGTCTATGTGCGAATTTACTTTACTCTCTTCACGATTTCATACAATTTATTACATATGCAAATATTATTACATATATAATATACATCCGCATCATAATTTCATCGGAAATTTTTCTTTTCCCATTTTTCGCATTTTTATCTATCTGCATGATAACTTTCTACTTATTTATAAGCTTATTCACTTGTAACATGATTTATTATACAAGCAAACTTTGTTGGCTCGAAATCTCCGAAGTTAAATGCCTTTACCTCAATCCTTTCGTTACGAAAATACGAAATGTTTAGTTACTTACCCGGGAAACTTCTTAAGTGTGTACAAAGTTTTACCGAAGTAGAAAATTTCAGTATTGGAAGCTTTCGTCTTTAAGCAAGTACAACAACTAATTTATAGTCTGCTTATAACTTTATTTTTACGAGACAACTTCAAAGTAACCGTATCTACTTTTCCGTCACGCGAGCGAACGGTTCTTTGTTCTTTGCATTACTGCATCAGAAAAGTTTACGTTAATCAAAAAATCGAAGATTTTCTTTATCTTCACATATCAACGATACAACAATGAATATATCGATGAATTGTCGCGAAGGTTGCTACAATTATTGCCGTTAGAATTGATTCCAAGCTCCCCAAGCGAGGACCGAGGGTCTCGCACTGAAAAGACATTATTAAATCCAGCTCATTACTTTACTCCCGAGTTTCCACGCTGACGAGTACAATAACGTGGAGCGCTGTTAAACCGTCTCGACGTACGCATTTCCAGCACCCGGAGCGCCTCTGCTGATCCCCGAAGAGTGTAGCGCCGAGAACAACAGCGTCACCGTTGCCTGGCAGCCACCACCTGGCCACGGAATTATGGGCTGCGCTGGACAGAGGGGCCCCACTATCGAGGGATATCTCTTGGAGCTGGACGACGGCTGCGGCGGAGAGTTCAGGGTGAGTAAACACCCTCGTATATCCCGAAGAAATTGTACTCCTCCCTTCTCTCCCGTATGTGTCGGCAGGAGAGACGCTAGACGCGGATCTCGAGGCTTTCTCGAGATCGCCCGCGAATTCTTCGATGACACTTCACTCGTAGCTGACTCTCCATCGTTCTCGTTTCTTCGCCGACGCGACGTCCGGTTCCGGTGTTTCTTTGCCGCGTTCTCCGGCCGTATCATCCCGCGACGACGGCGATACGACTTTGCCCAACAATGGGACACTTCGACGTTCTCACGATGTCTTTCGTGGAATTGTTCTCCGATCCGGCGCGGACGAGATGACACCGAGAAAGAGATCCGCTGGCATTAAATAATATTTGACGTCTGCTATTTTTCCCACGGAAATCTTGAAAGCAACGCGTCAATTTTCTCTCATACGATAGTAAATATTATTTTCAAAGTATCTCGTAACTTCTCTTTTGAGAGAGAGCACAATTCCTTTTAAAAGCAGAATAGAGAAACGGATTTGTGATCATCTAAACGGATAAGAATTTATTTTACTTATTTATTCTTCTCTCTCTTTCTTTATTCTGTTTTTAAAAGAAATCGAATTAAAAAGAGAAGTTACGATATTCTTGAAAAAAAAATATATATTTATGTATGAAACTTGACATGATATAATACAACAGTTTTAATACAAAATATTATTGAAAGTCTGACGATACTAATTTTATAGAACATGAGAGACTGTCCGTCAGTTTCGCTCTCGAAAAGTTAAGACGAGATTTTCTCGCGCTCGGGTAAAAGGAAGTTATTCGTACCGTAAAAA
The DNA here is from genome assembly GCA_021460005.1 of Tetramorium alpestre. Classification (NCBI taxonomy): domain Eukaryota; kingdom Metazoa; phylum Arthropoda; class Insecta; order Hymenoptera; family Formicidae; genus Tetramorium; species Tetramorium alpestre. The sequence goes on along the minus strand of JAJVSH010000146.1, from coordinate 186,441 downwards.
TAGTGAAAAAAGAAGATGAGTTGCACGAACGTGGCAGGAAACTCTAAAAGATTCGTTGTGTACGTTGAACTAAACGTGACGGTGTAACCCGAGGGAAAAGAGATGTAAGTTTGTCTGTGAAATGCATTCGTTAAAAATTTTTTTAACGGTACCTTTCTTGTCGGATTTTTTTATTTTTAGTTAGATTGCATGTTTACACATGTGCAAAAAATTGGACCAGAATCTCTTTCTGAAAATATCCTCTTCATCTTTCTGATTTAATAGCTGTTTTATTAATCGATTTAAACAAAATTTTTGTCAAACTTTCCAATATTATCGTGTTAAATATTTATTTGTTATTATATCTGAATATTACACATAAGAATGACTATGCGTATGCAGTTTTATCGTTCAGCTTTGTTTTCAAATTTTACTGCTACAATTTTTCTCCCGTACAATGTATATTACACGCAATGACATGAAAAAGATTTTTGTATGCGGACCGATTCCCGGATACGAGCGTTTAATAAAACCACGCGGGGGGCGAGACGTATAAAATCCGCCTTTCAATTTACTGAAGGATAATACCGACTGTTGGCGTGACATCGAAGCGTAAAGGGGATCCAGAAAAAAAAAACGTCAGGATCATAAAACCCCTCTTTGTTGAGAATTTGTTCCTGCGTGCCGCGAAATGAATATTGATGCCGATCGTTCGAAAAGTTTATTTTTTTCGTAGAGATTTTTGTTACGGTACGTTGTACCGGGACGGATCACTCGCGCGCGAATACTGCTCTTCGTAAAGAGTCGACTATCCATTCGGGGCGCGTTTCCGGATCGGCGAGGTCGTTCGTCGCATTTATTCTCGGACCGGGTCTCTACTCGGCCGGACTCGAAACGCCGTCTTTCGCGTTTTATTGATCGTAAACGCGGGTGGCAGCGGGCACCCTGAAACGCGATTACGGCTAATAATTCAGCCTAAGTAGCGCGCGTGAGCCGCGACATAAAAGTCGGGATTAAAAGGCAGCCTCGTGGAGCGAATTCGTGGCGCGAGTCTGAAAAATTTGGAGATTAGCGTGCCGAATAAAGGCAGTTTAACGCGCTACATTAAGCCATTTGCAATGCCCTAAATGGGCGATAATATCTTAAACTCTAATTCATAGGAATTTAAATTTAGCGTTTTTTTTTTTAAACTAGTATGTCATACATGAATTAAGAAACGCGCTGTGAACCAGGATTCTTCCTCCTGGTAAATGAAGATTCGGTATTGAGAGCGTTAATTGAAGTCCATAACTCCAAGATTCCGGGCTTACAGTGAGAAATGAGCGATCTTCTCGGGCGACGGCAATTATTAATTGCTCCCAGCGATATCGTCCCCGTTCATTAGAAGTTTTTATCAAATGACGGCAGTTCGAACCGTCGTTTGCCACATAATCCACGATATTAATGTGAGGCAATTTACCGGCGGTCGTAGAGTATCATAGGGTTTTGTTTCCGCCAGCGTAAGAGAAAATAAAATTGCACCAAATGGAAGAGAGAATGATATCGTAAAAAGCTTAGCATTTTTACACGGAAATATTTTAATATCATTGAATTTAATCCTTTCAAATATTTGTGTGCTGCGCAAACATGACATGAATTAGAGCTCATTTAAGTTAAATTATATCATAAATATGAGTAAAGAGAAACACTTCGTTTCTTGTTATCGCATATGAATGTCAATTCGATACAAATTTCATAATTGATTCAGTCAAGCTAGATCTTATTTACGGTAATCTTGTACTTACGATGCCATTAAAGTAAGTTCATTATGAGATTAATCTTCTCGTCTTCCATTTATCAAATGGCTTGCGCGGAGGAATATAAATATGCAGTAAAATCAACGAGAATTAATCGTGTATATCGCCACGCCGCGTATGAATTCCCGTTCGCACAAACGTGCTTCAGGTTGGTCTTGTAAATCGCGCGTCTAAATTTTCATGCTTTGTTAATAATGCACCCGGCGCGGCAGCGTTGCGATATGGCGCTCGTTAACGAACGGAGCGATACCGCGAATATAAATCGTCCTCATTGCCGACGCTCTCTTCGTCCTTTCTGCCGCCCTTCGTCCGACCTATCGCCAGTCCTCTTGGCGGCCATCGGGATAGCACGGTCCATCCTCCTCCTTTTAATATTTAAATCAAGCTCGTTCGCGCGATGCCTCAGGTTTCCCGGCTTCTGGTTTCCGTTTCCGCGCTGTCGCTCTTCGAGCTCGCAGTAGGAATCGCAAAGGTTCCTTTGACGAGTAGGGATCGGGTTTGCCGGAAGATTCACGTCAGGAATTAATTCCTCTTGTCCTGTGATTTTATTTAGAGAAAATATGTAAGATATGCAAAAAATTGATTCCTGATAAGAAAAAAACCTTATAAGAAAAACGAAACTTTTAGCAAACTTTATAAATTCCAACAAATTAATATTAAGCTATCGAGTCTCTCGTAACGTTTCAAACAATGAAGCAAAAAATTTTTAGAACTTAAAGTTATTTTTAAAAGCAAAAAATAGCAAAAAATTAGCAAATAATTCTCATGTCTTATTGATTACGTTTTTACATTAAAAAAACTATTCTTTTTAATATTGTAATATTTATTTTCACGAAGATTATTTTCTGTCGTGATTAATAGGATAAGTTATCCGGCTACAATTGCAAGCCGCAAATTCACGGACGTCCCGTTTGAAATCTGATTCACAGGAGGTGTACTGTGGCCGCGAGACCATTTGCACTGTAGACGGGCTGCACTTCAACTCGCTCTACAATGCCAGGGTGCGAGCCTTTAACAGCGCTGGCGAGGGCGAGTACTCGGAGCTGATCGGCCTTCAGACCGCCGAGGGTGAGAACTTTCTCCTTTTTTTTCTTCACGGTTTCCTGAACGAAGCGCGCGCGCAGAGGCTTCGGCTGGAAAATCGGCGTCGGTGTCGCGTGGAAGACGAACGATCGTAACCGACGTCGATTTTCCAGCCGCGCGTATTTTTTTTCCGCAGCACGATCGCGTGATCGATGAGATGGCCGGTAGACGCGCAGAAATAGCCGCGATAGAATGCCCATCCGCGTGGCGTTTGCGGAATAATGCGGGCGACAATTACAAATGACTCCGAGGAGACATTTTTACCTCCGCGTTTCCGAGGGGAAATGGAATCCACCAAAAATTTCATTTCATTATCACTATGTAATTCTATCCACGGAAATGCTTAAATTATTCAGCGCCGGGGCGAATTAAATGTTCTACCTTCATTTCGCGAATTCGTAAATCGACTAATAGATTCGACAGATCGAATTACTTGTAATCTAATCTATGGAAAAATTCTCGCTTATATTTCCGGGTCAATGTTTTATGCTGAATTTTAATCTCTTATTTATATCTCTGCGGATTTCTCCAAATGCAATATTAATACGTGAAAATTGAGAGAAAAAATTCTTTCCTCTTTTTACATTCTCGGACCGTAACTTGATACTCGCCGGGGCGGTAGTTCAATATTAAACTTCAACAATCGCGTCATGTAAGAAATTCCATATCAAGGTTTTACATTATTTAACACACCGCGAAAGATAAAACGTCCCTTCTTTTTTGCATTCAGTTCCCCGCAGTCGCGTCACGTCGACTTTCCATATCAAATTCTTAAATTATTTAGCCGCACAGAAAATCAGATCTCCCATTCTCCTTTCCCATATTAAGATTCCACAATCCTGTCACGTCGTTATTAACATCGAGCGCGGCGGCGACGTCGAATTCCCAATAACCCGGCACTCGATAACCCAACGCTCGTGCCTGAACGTGTAGTTCGTTAAGCGTGCTTGCGGATCCGAGTCCGCGGAATATTAATCGATGCTGTACAACGAAGCGTATCCTCTCTCTGGTCCCGCAGTGGCATGGTTTTCGTGGGCCACCGGCGCGGCCGGCATACCGCAGGAAGTGTCCATATCCGAGGACGCGATGAGCGCGTCCTGCGAAGGCTACGAGCACCGCGTCGTCCTCTCGAGCGTCGGCTTTTCGCGGGGCGTGCACTACTGGGAGCTGACCATAGATCGATACCACAGTGACACCGATCCGGCCTTCGGTATCGCCCGGGCCGACGTGTCGCGCGATCAGATGCTGGGTAAGTACTCCAGGCCTCTTGCCTCCCCTTTTCGCCCTCCTCTACGAAAAAATACCGTGCGGTTTATCCCCCCCCCCCGATGAAATATTCATGCGCCACCCGTTACACCACGGAGATCCCTAGTTTGTTCGGAAATTCGGTGGCGAGAGACGTATGTACCATTTTCCCTCTAGCTATCCATCTGTCTCTGTCTCTCTGTTTTCTGTCTTTTTTTCTGTCTCTTTGCTTTTGTCCCTATACATCGCTCCAGATGAGAGAAAAGGACGGCTAAGAGATTTGGNCGAGGGAAATCGCAAAGTGCACGATCGTGGTTGTGCAACATGATGAAACAAAGGGTACTTCAATTCCGTTTGGACATGGAAACCGGGTCAATGCTCTTGAAACTGATGAAATCCGAAAATCGATCGCGTGCTACCCTAATAAACGGAAATTTATATAGAGATAGGGTCTGCAATTGTGTCACATATTCTTTTTTCTCCTTACGATCGTTTTTTAGAATTCAATCTCCGCGTTAACGGATATGTTTAACTATTCGTTTCACCTGTCCTCAATTATTTCAAACGAGAAGAAAAACATATTAAAAGAGTCATCTCTGCTATTACTGTTGTTATTATTAATTTTAAATATTCCTAAAATTATTCGATTAATTTCTAACATTTTTAACGCATCTAACAAGTTGCTCATCGTATCATCATTCATGTGGCATGCAATCTGAAATGAAATCCAGCCAGACAATTCACACTGAATAGTCTCGCGTGCAACCTTGAGAATTGTTTTGCCCACAGGTAAGGACGACAAAGGCTGGAGCATGTACATAGACCGGCAGCGGTCGTGGTTCATGCACGGCGGCGGTCACGCACAACGCACGGAGGGTGGCGTCCAGCAGGGCTCGACCGTCGGCGTCCTCCTCGACCTGGACACCACGCACACACTGCGCTTCTTCGTCAACGACCAGCCGCAGGGCGGCATCGCCTTCCGCGATCTCTACGGCGTCTTTTACCCGGCGATCAGCCTGAATCGCGGCGTAACCGTGACCCTTCACACCGCGCTCGACGTGCCGCGCCATCTCCTCGCACTTCACGAGGAGTACGTTAGCGATATGGTTCAGAGCTAGGGGTACCTTAACGTCCTTAAGAAAGGTCTGCCGCAGGAGATCGGCTCGCCTTTAGGCCCGGCAATGTGCGCCACGGACAGGTGCAGAGACTTTGAATCGGGTCAGCTGCTGGAAAAGATTATTGAGGAGAGCCCGGTCGATGTTAACTGATCGGTAGATGTTTTGAATATGTTTAGAGAGCGATCGATCGTAATCCGTTTTCTATGATTCTGCTTGACACAAAGCGTTATGAAATAGCACATACGAAAGAGCGGAGATCGCTTCGAGATGTAATATTAACGAGGACACTTTGGTCTTCCGCAATATTGCACGGCGACACGAGAGCGGTTTGATCTCTTCAGAGATTCAGAGATGTAATTTTTTCCTAAATATTTCGCAATTTATTTAGAAATATATATTTTTGCGGAATATTTTCCACGCAATTGTTGCACACATTTTGCGTTCTAAATTTGACATATTGCAAATAAAAGTGTATTTTTATTTATAATTGAAAAGTACACGATCCCTGGGGATATTAATCCGGGCGAAATCGCCTCGTGCCGTTTGTCTGAATATAAGCGGGTTCCACGAGGAATAACGATTCAACAGGTCCAGAAACTTTGGCGAGAAGGTTTCCGAGGGAGGCACTAACCGTGGACCCTTTTGAATCCGCCTTGTTTGAGAAACTGAAACTTAGAATCCAGACTCTAGTTAGGAAATCGGGATTTATACTTTCCTATCTCGTCCTATCGCACGATCGATAATAGTGTTAAACGAAACCACCAATAATGTCAATCGTCGCGCGTACGTTTCGAAACGCGGAACACGGCGTAAAATCACTCGAAGAGTGAGAAGTCACTTTAACCCGAATAATTAACGAGACTGACGTAACTCACATACACATCACGCAATCCACAAATAATATCTCCCGTTGGGAAATAAGAGACCACGAAAGCTAAAGTAAAACTCCCTCCGCTGAAAATCAGTCCATTTTCTATTTATATTGCATTTTATATTAAAAACGGAAAAAAAAGAATATTTTTTCCTATACGCTTCCTGCAAATTCGTTTGTCGAAGAATTACCTCGAGAACTTGAAAACTTAGCGCGCTTCTGTGGATCGGTGCTACTGACCTTCGGTCAATTAACTTGAGTTTCCTGTCCACGCTACAGCTATGATCCAGACAGAGGCGTGGGAGAAATTGCCGGACACTTAACCGAAGGTGGAACGATCGGTCCTCGGAAGCAAAGAGACGTCCATTAGCAAAGAGCCAAGTATCGTCGTCGACAAACTTTGTTGAAGACCATGTCCGAGTAGAAACCATCAATCGGTTGCTTCGAGAGATCGCGTCGTGAGAGCCGAGGAATGAGAGGGGAGTCTCTTACGGAATTCATCATTCAGTAGAGAAAGAGAGAGAGAAATGCAACGAGAAATGCGTCTCGCTGGACCTTTCTCGATATCCTCGACGGGGCAGTGGTTCTTGATAACTTCTTACTTCGGAGAAAGTAGAGTCGAATCGGGGTGCGCGAAGAAGGACATACGGGGAGGACCATGAGTAGCCTTTCCCCCTCAGCGTGCTCCGGATAGCCAGTAAAGAAAGTCGACGATCGGTCCCGCCGGACGGCATCCAGTTTCTGTCGGTCGTGTAATTAATTCTTTCAACACCTGCCGCCATGCAACGTGCGTCCACCTTCAGTGATGTATTAAAGAACGCAGCTTCACTTTCCATGAAGGTAAGATTTAGGAAGATTTTCTGAGAATCTTTACACTTTTTATAATGCAATAATAATTTTTTGGCGAGAGTAATTTGTACGAGAGACAAATATTACACAAATGTATAAAAGAATTTGTATAATCGACGACTTATCTCTCGGAAAATAATGAATCGCCCTTTTTCTATACACCCGCGAATTAAAGTGCTCGAAATAAGAGCTGGCAATTGAATTCAGTTCGGTGCTGAAACAGTTAATGACCGTGCGAAATCGCGAGCGCGTCGGGTTCCGATCGAATGCTGACGAGGCGCGATCGACGATGAGGAGACCGGAGGATCGACCGCAGTAAGGCTGATAATTATCCTACAGGACGAAGAATCGAAATTTCCGGGAGCACTGCTGACTGGACGGATTCCTCGTCCTGCTCGCGCGATCGGCGGATCGCTCGATCGTCCACCCATTATCCATATCGACACACGTATAAGTGTAATCGCGTTGTAGGCGTTTAAGCTCCATTAAAGGCGTATAGACAGGTAAGGCGTATAAAACAATGCTGCCGCGGCTTTAGTGTACAATAACGAGTATACGTTTTCTAGTCTTTCGATAGAGACCCATTCTCGACACATCTCTCCGTTTGCCACCCTTCACCCCGTCGTTTCTATCCCCCTTTTTCTCCCCCCTTTCGCATCCGCGTCCAATATCGCTGGTTCTTTTTTACGACTTTGTATCTCTCGACGGTCAGGAGTCGTAGGACACTTCGTGCTCGGTCTCGCCGTTATATTCCAATGTAACGATAACCCGGAAGCATTATTCTGCGCCGGGCATCGTTTCTGCGAGCGGGCGCGCGCGCGCCTTTCGGCGCCATGTACATAAGTGTACATATACATATAACTATATCGATTGTACCGCCGATGAATTTGCCGATTGTACCATTTACGACTGTATCGGATCAATAAAACGCAACGAAAACGCCCGCACGACGTGCCATACTCGTGTGACCCTTCGAATCGCTTCCCCTTCGATTCGCTCTTCCCTCCCAGCGGTGGATTAAGGTACTCGATTCTCTGCAGAATATCTGGGAAAGTGCAAGATCGAAAAGAACTTGCGATAAACATTAAGTGTCCATTTTTGTTACATTGATATTTGTGAATCTGTATTTCACGTTGGATTATTCAGTTTTCGTACCAAATAGAAATTCGTACTTCGAGCTTTGAAATTTCAAGAGAAGTCAGAAGAACTCGCGAATTGACGCCCTTGTGCGATAATCCACCGCTGTTCTCCCGTTACTTTCCCCCCTCCTCCCCTTCCTCACCGTCGTTTTTCATTCATTTGATCCGAAACTTTCGCAACACCTCTTCAGGAAGTTCTCTCGCCGTTGTGCCGACTCCCGCAAATTGCAACGAGTGGCCGAACGGCGGAGAAAAAGACCGACGAGGAGCGCGCAGGGCGTAGTCTGAGGGGATGAAAGAGAAAAGGAAGCAAGGGGCGACGAGTGGTCCAAGAGAAAGAGAGAGTGCTCCGCAAAGAAAGCACTAACGCGGTCTGGGCGGGCCTCTTTAACGAATGCAATTAGCTATCGCGGCTATGGCTGCGGTGCGGGATCATTTTTCCCCTTCGGGCGTTATTTTATATCGCCTGGGCCGTAAGTTCGTTCAAGCACGGCGCTTGATTCGATTCGGAGATTGGAGGAAGGACGAAGTCGCGCGACCGCGCTTTAGGGCTAATCGATTTTCGTCTTTTTCTCCCGGTTCTGTCGTTTCATACAGGATGTAGCAGTCTTTTTATCGCCGATGGTGCTTTCCTGTTTATATATAATATCGAACGGAAGTATTGAAAAATGTTTTATCACTTATATAATGTTCTAATACTTAGAAAATCGTTATATATATATAGAGAAATCATAGGACAATTCAGATTTTACGAAAATTATTCAATAAGATTGTATACAAAGACGGACGTTTATTTAAATTGTGAAGCGTTACGAAATATCTTTTTTTGCTTTTATGTTTTTTGTTTAAATTAATCTTAAAAATATACTTACATTAGTTTAGAATTTGTTTAGTAACATCGCTAACTATGAAAACGCGTTAAGAAAGATAATTCTTATCTTTTTGCACCCATATAATCTTCAGAAAAGCGATAATATGAGAAAAAAGTTAAGATCACATCGGTTTATGGCACGCAAAAAACATTATAAAAGTTGTTCAATGCCTCTCGGGAAGTTCTTGTTCCCCACAAATTACAGCCGGCAGTGCTGTTAGGAAGAAAGATGGTCGTGAGTATAAGTTGCGGGTTAAAGTAGAAAGAAAAAAAGCATCGAATGTCGCACGAAAAAGACTCTTCACCAGAATATTGTTATTATTAGAATCGTGTGCCCCTAAAGAGATGGAAAAAAAAGTCTAATATGCTGTCAGTGTTTTATGAATACTTACATTACATGAATTTTTGACAGAATTCATTATTATTTAATTATCTGTAGAATATTTGGCTGTTAAAATAATGTTTCAAAATGTAATTCTTGACGAAATTGAAGCGGCTTCTTGAAGAAATTTCGGCCAAGATATACTACGAAGTTTTACAACTTTGAAAATTAAATAATATTTAATGAATTAAGCTTTAAAGATGATGATGACTACGTTTCACTAGATAATTTTAAGAGCACTTTATTTTTAAAGAAATTTAGTTTTAAGTTTCGGGTTAATATAAGTTTTTTAAGTAGTCAAGATATTTAATGTTATAAATTTATAAATTACGTGAAGAATGGCACTTAATCGAATTTATTTGAGAAGAAATTCTGTTTTCAAACTGAGAAGCTGTACTTAAGAAGCTGTACTTTTATAAAGATTGCAACAATATTTTAATCCTAAGTAATCTTCCATGAAGATATTCAACGCAAGTCACGCTACAGAAGGATATCGAGTTCTGGACTAGGAAGTGGTAAGTAAGTCCATGTATTCTACTCGTTCGTTGACAATAACGCAACGGGGATTTCAGAAGTATAGAAGTTCTGCTTTTTTACGTTTCTCCGGTGAGAAAAGTATACTGCAGCTTACGTGAGCTTAAAAGTTAGTCTCGGAGAGAATTGGCGGCTATATATATATATATATATACAGGGTGTCCGTAAATTCGCGCATTTGGTGCACGTGGCGTGATACTTTATGATAAAAGGAACAACTTTTTCCTTTAGCAAAATTCTACCTGACAAGTAGTTTTCGCAGGCGAGCAGGTTGAACTTAATGAATAAGCGCGTTTATCCAGGTGGCATGCAGGGCCGCGCGCTTCTCACTCACTTGTTCATTGAAAAATAAAGTCGTATATAAATAGTAATAAGCAATGAACAAGTGAGTGAGAAGCGCGCGACGGCCCTGCATACCACATGGATAAACGCGCTTATTCGTTAAGTTCAACCTGCTCGCCTGCAAAAACTACTTGTCGGGTGGAATTTTGCAAAAGGAAAAAGTTGTTCCTTTTATCATAAAGTATCACGCCACGTGCACCGAATGCGCGAATTTACGGACACCCTGTATATGCATTGTAACGGTACAGATTTATGTAACGATGAAAAAAATCTTATTCTGTTAAACAAAAGTATCCCGTTACACATTGCCATCGTGTAAATTCGTGCTCTTAAAAATGTTTTACATGAATTCAGAGGATTGTATATGAAATGCTAGTAAAATTTCAACACATCTGTATCCCCCTGCAGTATAAGTTACGTATACCGGATTAAGCTTTCCACTTTTGCGTCTAATTACAAAGCCCTTTCCTGTTGTAACTAATGAGGTATCCCAGGTACGCGATGAAACAAGACTACCGTACATATGATTCAGAATTATTAACTAACTTAATAGTAATTCCACTAAACTTATGATTAAAATTATGAACCTCAGACATCTTGAACGTGTGCAACTTCGATCTAGAGAGTTCTCTTTGAAATGTTCGTAGTAGAGTAAATAATTAATTATAATCTTTTGTAGCATTTTTAAAATCATCCCTTTTGAAAGAGCATCGAAAAAAATATTTTCTATTTTATTTCCTCTAAATTTTTGTTACGTATATAAATTCTTCAATAGTTAATAAGACTTACTCAGTCTATTGCCACACTTTCTGCGAGCGATAATTCAATGTGGCCGGCACAATGACAACGGTAAAAACAAGGGAAACGCGTGTTTCCGCTCAGTTTTATTCGCGGTAGGCCGTCTGGAAGGGAAAAAAAAGGGTGGCCATCTGCCGGGACGTAGTAAATCCAGCGTTCTTTTTAGCGGTCCGTGTGCTATCTCTGGCTGGTAATGGCCCGAATTCTCGGGACGTGGAGCGTGGAAACGTGACGCTCGTTTCGATCCAGGACGAGGAGGGCCCGGGCACGTCGCCTAACTCCCTGTTCGCGACCTGTTCCTCTCCCGTGCACGATCTCTTATTTATCCCCGCGAGATTAAGCAGGACTATCGTCTCTGCGTGATCGTCGAAGCGTACAGAAGGGTCGCTTAATCGCGTAGCCGTGCGTACTCTCTATCGACGAGCCTATTAAAAAAAAAGGAGATGAAAAAGATGTGAAGAGAACTTTCCTATGGGGTTCGTTAGATTTGGAATACCTCATAATATGATGGCTTTCTTCAATTTGAAGCGAATAAAAGAAAGTGCGAGTGAAGCTTTGTTTAGAAAAGTGCCATTAGAAAATGCGTGGTCGTGTATCAAAATTTTTATTATAATACAAAGAATTTTATTGTACATGATAAACCAAGCGATTTATGATGATAATTTAAAATCCAGATGAGAATGGCCCCGCGCGTATTTTATTCCGATTTTTAAAAGGTATTATATCAAGACTTTTTTTTATAGTAAGGAATTTTTATTGGCGAGATATTTTTATAGTCATATTTTGACTCTAAATCATTATTAATTAGTAGTTATCGTGGCGCAAAGTTTTTCTTCTCTCCTCTTTTTTTCATAAGCCGCGGCTTTAACTATTCCAGTCATCGCCGCCGCGCAGACTTTAGAGCTCGTAACTGAGTTCGTAAGGAATCTCGCAATAATTCAGCATTACGCTCATAAATATGTACCTGGGCGGTATCGATCCGGGGGAGTGTCGGGTACATATCTTCAAGAGTTAAGCCGCTGGTAAGGAAGTATTTTTACTGCAGTTAGGACCATGAAAATTTAAATAAGCAACGACGCGGAGCTTTTCGGCGGCGGAGCGACGCCGAACTTACGATGGCTTTTAAGCTCTGTGAGGCCGGAAAGTATCTCGGTGGAATATCTGTGCGTGTCCGACGTAATTCGGAGAGTCTAAGTGCACTTCATTAACGTCGTTAACCGTAGACTCGGAAACTCCCGGCTGTCTGTGACTTCGATATTTCTGGTATCTTAACAGCATATAACGGTGTACACGCGTTCCTTCAAAATTTTTTATTCCAGTAGATAAATAATGTACCGAATTTATGATCGCTAAATTGGCGAAAAAATATGAAATCATTTTGCAAAAAGAAAAAGCATAAGTTTGAGACTATAAATGCTCTTGCGCTCGAGATGTTTCAATATAACTATGTAAAAAAACTTCTATTATTAAATTTTTATATTAAATATTTAATAATTTAAGATTTAAAATCAACTGTTAGTTTTAAACGTGCAGTTTCAGATTAAGATGTTTAACTTTGGTTTAACATATTGCAAATATTCCTATATTTTTTTCGTGAAAGAATGCAAATTAACGGAGGAAGACAGTAAATTTACGAATAAAAAGTAAATAAATTATACAAAATTTTTATTGACATTTAATAATTTGTTTTTTTATCAAGTGCTGTACGAGAAACATTTCTTAAAAAAATGCAATTAGCAGCGGAACGTTAATGCGAGCCGCGTGATTACGACTTATACACCGTATGCCTCTCGGAGAGAGAGATCGCGAACCATCCAGATTAACCCTTCCTTCCTCGCCGACGTCGCCGACAATTGTCGTTCCGGTGCGGCGCGGCAGGGCGGGCCGGCAGGGATATTAGAGGTGTTTCGAAACGCAATTTCCGGTTTAACGAGGGCCCGACCAATGGAGCGAGCGTCATTTGTGGAGAGGGCCACGCGAGCGGAATTAGCGCGAATTTTCGAGCCGATAACCGGGTCGAGTGCGAAATAATTATTGGGCGCCGATGAGCCGCGTTATTATTCCGGAATCCGGGAAATCCCTGGAAAACACGGTAACACGCGTTTTCAATTAAAAGCCCCCGATATTGCCGGCTCGGCGTTACGCGGCGCGGAACGGCGCGTGCAGCGACCCGAATGATTTTTCGACCGCACCGCTGGTAAATCTTATTTAATCGTTTACACGTACGCGGATTAAAACCGACGCTTTTCGTGCCCGCTCCTCATCCCGCCCGCAGCATAGAGAGCACGTTGTTAAAGCGAAAAAGCATTAGTTACGTGACGCGACGCATTATAATCATAATGTGGTTTTTTTCCGTTAAAACTCAACGCCCGATAATAACAGTCTCGTCGTTGAATATTTCAATCCCTTAATCTCATCAGGTTTGTAAAAGTTAGTAAAATTATAATTACGCCACCGAAAAAGGTAGACGAGGTCAGGCAACGCGACGGATTTAAAATACCTTTCGAGCTTTTCTCGAATGATCGCAGCGGAACACTCTTTGCAACTCGGACATTTTTACATCGTTAGATTCAGTCGGCCCTTCTTTGATGCGCCATTTATTTATTAGCTCGGATTATTTCCGGCGGTTTCCGCCGCAGTAACCGCGTATTTTATACGCGATAAATCCTCCTCGATCTGACAAGCAATACGTTTTGAAGTTTGTAATTACGCGATCGAATGCGAGATATACGCGCGCCGCGTCGGACGTGTATGTTACACGGATAGGGTTACAAATGGCCAGACGGCGTCGAATTCGTGTAGTGACCGTATCAAAGCACAAATGGAGAAATCGATGCTACGGCTTAAACTACGCCGTGTACTCGAAACTCGGAAGCTTCCGATAGGAACAAGAGGAACTTAGTGCTGTGCCACCGCCGCCGAATCCCCGGCAAACTTTGAGAGTAATACATCGAAGAAAAAGGACGAAGATCATGAAGTACCTTCGTTCCGCTTTAGGCGTAGAAAGCTCGAATCGGCGTTGGCAGAAGATAACTACATTACTGCATGCAAGACGCTTGCATTTCATTCCGCACAATAGCAATAAAAAATGTATAGAAATTTTTATTTAATATAATGTAGGGCTTTTCATATAACATTTATCTCAAAATAAAAAGTTTGTTTATAAAAATTCTTCGCAAACATTCTGGTTATAAGATGTAGCTATTCTTGTGATTGAAAACGAATTTAAAAGAAACGATTAATGAAACGATATTGATTGAAATTTAATTTCAATAAAAATGGTATGTTCGATGCAAAGCACTTTTACGTAATTAAATGAATTTATTTTGAAGCAAAACTTTATTTTTCTTAAGTTTACCTAATTACATCTCGACGTGGAAATTGATTTATTGATTTATATAATTTATTCATTTCAATATAAGCTTGAACGTAACAAACGGATTTATCGGTGAAATTTGTAGACATGAAGTATATAAAGACATTTTGTTTCATAAAGAATATATTATTTATTTACATCTTAGGAAAGAAAATGTACAGACATCCTGAAACGGCGCGAAACGTGGGCAAAACATTACTCTCAGAGGATGTCTCCCCGAGAAAAACTCTTCGTAATAATCTCCCGAGACCACACTACGGGCATGTGAAGTTCCGTAAAGTTCTTCAAGTTCTCTCGGACGACTAACGGAAATTTTTGATTGAGGCACGGAAAGTGGGTTTCAGACTTCGCTAAAATGACGCAAAAAGAGGGCATCTCTCCAAGGAACGTTTTTTTTTTTTGCGGGAATCCTAACGTCCTTCCGGGACACAATGGAAGGTACGCGGTTTCCTTTTGCGGGGAAACTTTATCTCGGGGCCGCTAAAGTGTGAATCGCGAGTTTTTAAAATGTCTCATGTAAAGAAAAAAAAAAACGAAAAAAAAAACGTATTCGTCCCCGAGGAACTTGAAGTTGCCACGCATGGTGTATCCGATGTGTCCGCGTAAATAATAAATATGCAGAAGGCAAACATTCGAGCCGCACCGCCAGCGGGTAAAATAAACTTTTCTTACGTTAAACGCGCAGTCACCGGTGTTTGCGGTAAAATGGCGAACTGCCTCTGCGAGCTGCAATTATACGCATTTAGTGCGCGGGGCAAAGAGCAACTTTGCTATACTATACTACTGGTTTGCGAGGGAATTGTCCTGTTCCGGTTAATCAGCATGTTTCCCCGTAAGTTCATTACCAAAGTGGCTCTCGTGTCAATTGCACTCCGTCGACTCGAGTCACCCCCTTCCCGGTTCGCACGCTCAAATGGTATGCTATTGTTTCCTCAAGACGTCACGCCTTTATCGTGCATTTAGCATTTACATATTGATTATTGAAAAAGAGAGAGAGAAGGGAAGAGAAAAATTGTGCGTTTGATTGTCGCTGGATGACACTTGGAATTCTAATTAAAATAATAATTTTTGCGAACAATTGTGTCACATTAGATAGAAGTGTAATGGAAATAAGAGTTGAAATATGAAATTTGATTTTTCATTGTTAAGCCGCAAGCATTAAATACTCTCAGTCTTTCAATTAAAAACAATATTATTTATTATGTGAAGAGAAGAAAAAGTAAGAATAGATAATCCATAGATATACGATCGTGGTTGACATAGCCGTATTTTCTGTTGAGAAAATACAGTTTGTTATTGCGGAATACGAAAGCGGATTATGCATATGAATAATGTAATACGGGGCGCAAAAATCATTATTCATTCTCCGCCGGATTAAGATTATACACTCGGAATTAGTGATATATACATTGGTTATATCCGTTAGAAATATAACACCGGGCTTAGTACATATACGAGGTGACCATTATCCTTGTAATATACGTTTTCATTTCATTAAGCGCAGCCCGCCAAGTTACAGTTTTCGAGAAAATTTGTAGTTCCCAAACGTGCATTTCACTTCATAAGCTGTCCTACGTCTCACCACGTATATCAGATGTATGTATGTGATTTCTGTTACAGAAACTGTCGTAGAAACCCGCCCTTTCGCTGCGCGATAAATTCTTCGACAGCTTGTGCAGTTGAACTTTACTCGAATATATATTGAAAAATATTTTTAAACATTTAATAGTTTAATACATACTCTAATAGAATAAGTCATTTAATTATGAGAGATATACAAAAATTAATTTTTTTTTATATACAAAATTATATAGAAACTAAAAATATTTTTTAATCTTTTTCTGAGAAAGTAGTGTCTTTATTATTTGTCGTTAATTGTGTTAATAAAAAAAGAGATTATTATCTCTTGAAAACATATTAAGCATTGCAAGATATTTCCAATAATTATTCCATGGTATTTCCATCCTAAGAATGATATCAACCTACCCGATATCTGTTATAATCCGATTATTCCGATTAAAATAAGCTCTAATACGATTCTCTTGTGAAGCATGCAGACAAAGGCGGCATTGCATAACACGATTTTAATTAATAGTATATTATTAAACTCTTATTAAGCTAAGAAGTAAATATTTTTCCCCTTTGTTCAAAATTATTATCAATCGATTAATTTTAATTTACATTTTTTTAATATTTATTACAACTATAAATCTAAAAGAAAAAGTATGGAATGAGACAGTAAATAGATTTGCTTTTAATAACGTGATCTTAGTTGACACAATTATCCGTAATTTCATTCACGAGAGGTCTGCGTGGAGAGTACGCTAATAAGGTCTCATAAAATAATCGCTGTTACGCTTCCGTGCGATAGAAACGGAGAATTCTCGACCGCGGCCGTGGAAGGGAAGTGTCGAGGAAAATGGCGAATAACGCCAAGGAGAAACGGCAAAAAGTTACATGGCCTTCTGGCACGGGGAAAGATTCGGTATGAGAAAATGTGCCGTCTCACAGAAATATTTCTACAAGTTAGCGCGAAATATGGCGACGCGCAAAAGAATTACGTGGATACCACTTGCATTTTACCTACATTTTTATATAATAGAAAAAGAGATTAAAGAGACAGAGAGATTATTATCGTGTACCACATAGGCAAGATTTTATTCGTTCTTTTTTTTTATATATATATTCATTAAAAGCCAGTGAGAAATTTCGCACTTCTCCAAGCTGTCATCCGCGATTTGTTAATTGCGGTGGCGTTAATAAACTGTCATCGTAATTCGCTGTATCAACGTTTTCACATCCGGATTATAACGTGCGACACACGTCGTTGCTGAATGCGCGATCGAGCTCGCGAAAGTTCGGCATGTGCATTTAACTAAATTAACGAGCAAACAGCAACGTCAACGTACATCCGCTATTACACGAGAGAACGGCCGTTACTTCCTCGCATAAATACATTTCATTAATAATTCACGATGCCGCTGCTATACTTGCGAGAGTCATTCATGTAAAAGTTACATGGCCCTATGCAGCGACCAATGTCATGCGCTCCTTGCGGCTATCAAAGCGATCTTGGTTTTAACTTAACCAAATTTATGCAACAGGAGGTACGGCCGATTTAATAAGACACGCGATAACTTTTGATAGATTATACTACGCGATTCAATAGATCCGCGCTGAGAATTAAATCGCCCCGTACTGCTGCAGAAATTTTACAAACAAACCTGGTCTCGTCTTCGTAATCTAAATTTTTATTTTCTCATAACAAAGGTAAATGATAAAAATAAATAAATTGTAAGTATAGAAGGAACGTGCGATATAATAAAAATTGAATATTAGAACAATTAAATAGTCTTACGACTTTTTTCGTTCTACTTTACTTTTTGCTTGTGATCGTGTATAATTAATTTGCGAGATAAATTTAGTCTTGTTTGTTTCATGATCTCTACAATTTAATTCAAAGATAAAAATAGAATGAGGAAATTAGAAAAATAATAACATTCTAGAAAATGTTTTCGAAAACACAAATAGACGTAAAATGAAGTACAGAAAAGCAGATTGATAAGTTTTACATTTAATTAAATTAATAACAATAACGATTTTGAGCATTTTTTAAAATGTTATTATTTAAAAATAGATAATTCTTCGTGGTAAGTTCTTAAACAGAATTCTATTAAGAAAGCGTAATATTTTCGAGGACACAAAAGAAAGATTTATCGAGAATCGCGTTTTTTGTTCAACTCGCTTTTCCTACCATTCGCATTTCTCGTCGTTTTTCTTCCCCAAGCGTAATGTAATTTCAACTGCATCGGCTTTATTCTTATTGAAGGCTATACAGAAAAAAAAGTATACGACGTCGAAACGGAGCAATAAGACGCCAAGATGCTTTCTACTGCAAGGAACAACGCAAGTTCGGCTAAGTAGAATACATCGCTGAGCCTCGCGAGAGGGAGGTAAAAAGTCCGCGGGCTGACACGCGAATAATAACGACGCTCGCCAAGATCGCGACTCGCAGATGTAGAAAAAGGAGGAAAGACGGGAATAAGAGTCACAGGAACGTAATAACTTCATTTCTCGCGCAGAGTTCACGTCGAGACCAGGGACAAACAGTCGAAAGCAGCAGTGATTCGATGAAAGTTTACGACTGCATTCGTTAATGCATCAAAAACAGCGGCGGCAATTCAATTATTATTTACGGATTTGCTGCTTGTCACGTGACATGACAGTGACGTTAAAAGCAGCTAGAAAGAGCTAATAAACGAGGAATAATTATGCTTTTTTGGCATTACCTAATGAACAGTGCGACATGTCAAAACGCACGCTGCAACGGACGTGTGCAAATTAATTTTGAGCAAAAGACTCGTGAAATAAAAATTAAATTAAATGTTCCAATATATACATATATGTACATATATAGGACACATTATAAAATATATATAGAATTTGCATTCCAAATGTTATTTTTTTAGTAAAAAATAAATTATAATTCAAAATAATTATGTTTGATGTTGAAGCTGAACATAAAAATCTTTGCAGCATTACCATAATATTGTCCTACATAATTATTTTGATTGTCGTACAAAATTGTTCTGAAATGTGTATCTAGCTAAATTTTTAGTTTCAATAAAACCGTTCTTTCCGTATATAACCGTACATAAAATGTATGCATTTGGAGTAAAAATTATCACAAAGAGTGATTTCTGCATGTGTCGATCGAGAGTGATATGAAAAATGAGAATAGCCAGAAATGCACGTATTTACGGCGAGATTATCGATTGGCAATATTTCATCCTCCGGAAGTTTTAACTAGAAGTAAGGTCTCATTCCGATTCGAATCTGAATATTATGATAAATGCGTCGAACTGTCGCGTTACGCCGATCGACTTTCCGTCTTTCACGCGAAAGCTGATTACCCCGTCGGGCGGCTTTTGCGTATGTACCCCTAGGCTTGCGAATCTCTTTATCTCAATCACGCGCATCGATCCGCACGGGAAACGGCGGAGGACGGCAGAGCCGTGCCGACGATCGGATAATGCAAATTTAAACGAGTAGCACAATTTAACGGGGCTCGAGATCCGCTCGAGATGGTGCTCGAGGAGCACTCTTGTTCTCGGACAACGCTGAGCAACGTTCTCGTCTCGCAATTGACGACGACACATCGCCGAGATCTTGTAACGCGATCCCCAGCCCTGTCGATTGTCTCGTCTCGTTTTCATCCTCGGGCGAGACGAGAAGCGCGACACAGACTGCAGGCCGCTGCGCCCGAGTAGACGCAGCGTAATATTGAGAAGACCGACAAATATCGATAACGCGGTCCATATGTAAAATAATGGCAGAGATCGAGCGATCGTATATAAGCGCGGACGAGTCGCTTCCGCGCTTTCCGTTTTACATGCAAAACACCAGATAGTGGATGAAGCATGAAATAATATCTGCTATTGCCAGGTCTATCGATTTTTACCAAACCGATGGAAATTCTACGGTTCTCCGTCCTTCGATTCTTCCCTTTACTCGTTTTCAAACAAACTGGAAACTGAAAATATAAGCACGTGAAATGAAACTCGCGCATGTTGAAAATTGCATGGAAATCAATCGGGTTTCGTTTCAGAATAGAAGGATTTATTATTTTTTACACGTTACCAATAATATCCAAGAGTTCGTACAAAAATAATCCGTGCGTTATCGCTCTCTTAGAAAAAGAACTACTAACTTTTTACAAACATACGTATGTACATGCGTAATAATTACTATTTATTTAATCGTTCTCATTAGAATACCACAATTCTGCAGTCAATTTATTAAAAATAAAATCGCGAGTCGTTTTTCATTTCTCAATCTCTATTTATTAAATTCGAATACACGAGTAAATAAAATCGAGTAGCCGTGTATGCATATCAAGTACCGACATGTCTCGAAGGCAGATAAAAATGAAGGTACGTGTCTTCCCGAAGACACGACAGCGCAGCGAGGTTCACATTATATTAGCGAGATGCAAAACGGCAGACAGTGCCGGTTGTGAAAAAAGAAGCGGATCGTGCTGATACGCGGATAACATGGATATAAGGGAACAGGGAAAATCTAACGAGCTCGACTCGGTTGCGAGATCGAGCAAGGCGGCTGCTGCCTGCCCGACTGTCGCTCCCTTTCTATCTGAAAATCGGGAACAGCCTCGGGGCCCTGGGGTTGGCTTCACGGATGCCCCTTCGTGCCTGCCACCCCTAAACGTCGTAATTGGAGTCTACTCCCTTCTTGTACCCGACTCCGCTCTCCGTTTGTCGCGTTCAAGCCGCGCCATTCCGTTCTCCTCGTTCTGTTACGAACCATGTACGTACAGTTGGCGTCGGAATGGCTGGAAGCATTTTCTTCTTTAATGCGTATGCATGTAACTAATATCTAGATATTTATCTTTATAAATACGTAAATTAAAAATGATAGTTGTTAGATTGCTAGATTATTTCACTATATTTAAGTGTGTCTTATTATACGTGCTTTACATATCACGTTCCTTTTTATTATTGCGTAAGATTTTTTTTTTTTTTTTGAGAACAAGTATACATAAATATTATCTGCGAAACACGAAAAGTAATGCAAGTAATTTAATACTGAATGAAGTCATACTATGTAATCAAAATTAAAAATTAATATCCCATATTGCATTTGTTTATCACGTTAAAATATTTTATTGTATTATTTCGTGTAAATATCAACTATAAACAATTACATGATTACATCTGTCAGATTTATCTTTTTAAATTCTAAACACACATGATGGATCGTATATATATCATTTCGTAAAGGATTGCGAGCAATCGATATGTAATTTACTCACTAATTCCATTTAATTCGTTGTCAATGTCGCGTCGTTTCTAGGGTATTAAGTTGGAATTAGTTCCTGACCACCACGTGCGACTGTTCTCACAATCTTGATGATATAAACTTGTGTCACAAACAATGACAAACTTCGCGAATGCACGAGATTTAGTGAATACTTAAGTAAATCGCTAAAATCTTTCCAAAATCTTTATTATTAGCTGAAGGAAGTAAAAATAGTAAATAAATAATTACGGCCAAAGCCAAAGACTGGAGAATACGATCATCAAATTTCTCCTTCAGTATGCTGAAGACTAATTAAACGATGAACAATAACTATGGCTCGGCACGTTCTATAGCGAATGCCATTGTTGCGCATACGCGGCACGTACAACTACAAAGCTTGTTACCTCCTATTTGTCGCAATTATAGGATTGATAGATATACAGTGATACGGCCGCATTGTCTGACTTCATCACCGAATACCGAATTAGAGCTTATAAATTACACAAATTTGTAAGTAATATGTAAACCACGCAATGAAATTACAATTACCTCTTCTAATTGTTTAATTTCCATAATATCCACAGGTAAATTTATACAATTAATATAATTATCGAAATTAACATTTCAGTTACTTGAATAAAAAAATGCATAGGTAATAAAATAAATTTAAATAGCTGAAGTGCTAATTTCTCCTTTGCACATAATATAATAGTGTATTTTTACGCCGAAAAGCAGGAAAAGTAATGCCTCGTTCACGTTTTAACATTCAACAGGAGATGCATGTGAGGTATTCGCGCCCGGTATAAATTCTGATTTATCGCCATGACGGCCGGGTACTTTATGGAACTACGTGCATGTGCGATCGTTATTTTATAATCCACCCCCTCGGTCGCTTCCTGCAATAATGAGCAGATAACGATAATTGCAGTAATAAATGTAATGGTAAGAGGCAACTTTCTCTTTTTCTCTCACGCTAACACGCCGCCATCAGATGCCACTATTATTTATGATAGCCGGTAATAAATGCCAATTGTATGTAAAAAGGCTCGGCAAGCGCGATATTTTAAGACACCCTCCCTAGTTATGAGGCCCGTCGCACGCCTAGGTAATCATACGGAAACGCGATTCAAGAGTTATTAATTTGACTATTAAATTTAATATCCGTTTAGTATTAATACAACGCAAGGAATGCGTATGTAAGACCTTTCACAATAATCATATCAATATTTCAATAATATGTTTTTCGGAATTAATTAAAATTGAAAATTTTAGTGTAGAAATGTCGAGACAAGTTCTTAAATTATAAGTTACCAAGTAGACACATTCATGCGCAGAAATGTATTTACAAATTTGTCACTTTATTATTGATTTCTGCAATTTAATCACTATAGATTTTCATTATTCAGTTCAGTTTGATTTTGTCTTTCATTTCTTTATATTACCACAATCAAGTAATGTCAGTAAGTTGATTTATTAAACGCAATATTTTACACGCAATTAATTTAATGCATGTTTTAATGTAAAGTGGAATAGTTAATTAATTGTGCTTCACTTAAAAACAATTGGTAAATATTACATTAAATTTAAGAATTTAAAATTACACTCGTCTTGCGATTGAAAAATTAAACATATACAATTTATTATTATTTTTTACTTTTAAATTGTTCCGTCATACGAGGAGTACAATTGGGTGACTTTAATAAACAAAAAAAATCGTCACGGCGAAAATTAAATTACATTTCCTTCATTTATTCAAACCGCATAATTTTATTTCTCCCGGGACGCAAAAATTTGACATAAATTAATAATAATAATAGATTTACATAAATTTGCTCTTTCGATCAAATAACACAAATTTCGCTCTCCAAATAAATTAGATTTAATTTACAATAATAGAGTTTATCAAAATTAATTTGTGGAATACAAGGAACAGAGAGTATTCAAATTCAAGAAATATCTCGAATATTATATCGATACTTTCCCAGTGAGAAATGATTGGTCAAATCGATATCGAATCGATATCGCGTCGATGTGTTTTGCGTCGAAAAGGCATCACGTCGACATCGATTCGACATCCCTTCGATCATCATTTCTCACTGCAGGTTACGTTTCGCGCGCCGATGTTCAAGCGAGAAAGCGGCGGTAAGTCATTCCTCGCGAGAGCGACCAACTTCACGACGAAGCGGCTCGCGAGCGCGTTATGGCGGCAGCTACTTCGCGCCAAGAATCGCTCGAAGGGACACAACACTGGACACTATTGGAATCACGAAGTACCGCTTGCACCGGCGGGCAGCGGAGTAGCCACGGTATCCGTTTTCGTCGCGCGTTAGACGCTTCGGGGAAACGTATCGGCCTTGGCGGCGTTTGCTTATGCCGCGCACGGCGCGCGAGCTGTTTACGCAAGGTCGCCGCGCTCCATCATTCGTACGGCGTCACTCGGGCGAGCGCTCTGCGCGCGTCGCCCCTCGTAAATGCGATCGCAACAAGTACGAGATACCATTCTCCGCGAACAATCGCGTAATTAGCGGCACGCGCGAGGTAATGAATTGTAATCAACTGCCGCGCTTGACGCCCCATAAGCACGGACGGCGACTCGGGGCGCCATGTATTTTTCAAAGTAGTAGTATAATAGTTGCACGCATCGGTCGTTTGTTACAATCTCTCGTCTCTTTCCTCCCTCTCCTCCCTCTCGTTCGTTTGACATTCGTTCCTTCCGCCAATTAGCGAGACTGGAAGCGAAATTGTGGCTCGCGTCGATTGTACTTTTTCCCGCGTTTTTCTCTCGCCGTAAAAATGACGCGCGATTCTCGCCGGGAGACGTGTGATGTATCGCGATATAGCAATTAACGGACGTGACGGAGAAGAAGACATCGGGCAGTGGCGCAGCGACTGTAAGGTAATTTGAATTTGTCTTTTGACATGTATCTTTATTAAATCTTGTGAAAAGTTTGTAAAAAGATTTCTGCAATTGATTCTTTTGTCAATTATTTGAAGAGACAATTGGGAAATTATTTTTTCGATGTATAAAGATATTAATTATTTTAAATGTTTATTGAAACATGCGACTCTTTTATTGTGTTATTAAAAGGAAATTATTAAAAACAACTCCGGTTTATGTTAGCTTATATCGGTAATAAAATATCTGTATTAATTGAAAGCTGATAAAAACGTATATTACAGGAATATATAAAATTTATAATAACTGCAATATTGATTACGCGAAAAGTGTCATTTATTTTAGATACGCGTATTTTTCGCAGGACGATCAGAAATTGTGGCACAGTGAACTTTGAGCATTATGAATAATTTTACATTACGATTTTATATTTTAGCCCGTTTTTCATATCCATCATGTTAGTCTTGACTTTGTATCAAAGGAAAGTAAAATGACGTGAAATCCGATAAATGCTTGAACGCGAAACAAAAGAATATTTTATGTGGATTATTTTGTAATTTACCATAGTCTCATGTCTGTTATGTTAAAATATTTGTTTCGGAAAAATATGTATTTTTACTGTGTCTCATATTAAAAACAGTTTTATCAAAGTATATAATATAACAATGAGATGTATTAATATGGATATGAAAATTCATAAAAATTAATGTCGCACGCGAATATGAAAAATTTATATTAATAACGTTGATTATAATATATATAAATTTAATAATATAATAATAATATAATATATATAAATATATATAAATTAATAATATAATATATATAAATTTATTATGTAATAATAAACCTNAGTTACTTTTGGTTCACGTATAATAATTTTCATTTGTTGATTCTTTTAACATTTTATGTTTAGATTTCAAATTTCGAGTCTTGACAAATCACGAGATA
The DNA here is from genome assembly GCA_021460005.1 of Tetramorium alpestre. Lineage (NCBI taxonomy): Eukaryota > Metazoa > Arthropoda > Insecta > Hymenoptera > Formicidae > Tetramorium > Tetramorium alpestre. Next base: position 161,395 of record JAJVSH010000146.1, on the reverse strand, counting down.
CAATCTTTTCTATTAATCGGATTAGATTTGAGGTAAAAGTTTTTCCAAGTTTAAATATAATTCCCTCGATCAAATATACTTATTCAAATATATATATATACATGCAAAATTATTTAATATTCCTTTAAATCTTTAATAAATACAATATATACAATCAATATTTTCATTTAATAATTTTTTATTATCGTGTATCTTTCATAATATGATCGACGCGTGTGTCTAACAATCAAAAGTAATGCTGTTTTGCTGACAATGACGATTAGCCAACAATAGAAGGTATTTTTCTCCTTCCTATCGGTTTCTGATCGAAATACGGCCACAATAGAGTCAACAACAAATGTGAGTCAACAAAGAGCAACGGAAGGTAGAATCAATCTGATCAAAAGTGTATAGATATAATTAAATATTGCCAATATTGACTATAAATATAAGATTTATACGATAAAGTACGCCTATTTTTAATATACTTATTTTATTTAATCAAGTCAAGAAAAGGGCTATAATACATTTTTGCATTATATCTAATAGTACAGTAATCAGAAACGAAAAGATTCTATCTAACAATAAGTCCTAATCCTTGCGGATTAAAATTCCTGTTAAAATTTTAAACGCTCGCAAATTTTCTCTGGCTTAATTTCCATTCGGTAGGCTTATCATAAATCATAGTTGATTATATAATTCGATTTTATTGTTTGAACATATATAATAATATTCAGGTTGGTAAAAATATACTTTATTATAATTTATTTTAAATATTGCAAAGAGATAAAAAATTAGAGATTTAACAGCACAGAATAAAATTTATTGTTAATAAAATATAGCTATTATAACATAACATGTTACTTTTAATTATAAATTAAATTATATAATATTATCCTCCTTATGCCAATACATTATGTATATGGCATACATTTTGGAAATTCACAATTAAATGTATTTAAATAATTCTGACGATCAAAATTTTTGGCATTTTTTGAGAAGGAAACATTTTTTATTCATCATTTTGTCATACAGTTAGGAACAAGAAGATGTTCACCTTATTTCTTTATTTAAAAATGAAAATTTGCACATTCACGGTTTTGAAATAAGAGAGTCGCTATTATTAAAAGCGCATAATGTTTCAATAATTTTAAAAAATAATTGCTATGCCAGGTTTTATGATTAATTCTGTTACCTACTCGTACTTTGTACGAATGGACTATGAATGCGCGACAGTTAACAATTGTGGAGTTACGTGTAACTAATTGAGAAATTCAATTTCCCTTTTGTAACGTTATTGTATTTTTTTAATTTTATTTTCGAGAAACGTGCTTGTGAATATTTATGTGCGAAATTGTTTCCAGATCGGGAAGCAATGTTTAGCTTTGATGTGTCATGATTTATCTTTCTCATATAGCTTTTTTTCGCATGAAAAAGATAATTTATTTCATTCTGCTATTTAAAATCTCAATAAACATTACGAATTAATTTTTCTCCGGAATACGTCAATATCTAAGACATTATTCTTTTAATTACTTTCTTTTTAAAGTAACTTACAAATAGCACAATATTGAATATATAAATATAAATATAGATAGAGATATTACATTCACGTGAAATAAAAGATATTTAATGTAAAGGATATTATTATTAAAATTAACTAGAAGAAGGAATAAGAATGTTTGGCGTGAATGTATTGTATACAATGAAATTTTGTTGCGGCAACGTATTATTTGGTCTTGGCGATTATGTTTTTGCGGCTAATATGCACGCTCTGTTGATCCGAGACCGCTGTCATTCGCACTACGAGTCTCGAAGCGGCAGGTAGTGACGCAAATCGCTCCGTGTTTTGTCGCATTACTCCTTGATACGCCACAAGTACTAAAAGACGCCAAACGCGATTATTCTCAAGGAATAATTAGCGATCATTAGACCTCGCGATCAACTTTCTCGATTAACATATCGTAAAAATATCCAGACAACTTTATTGAAATAGATATTCTGCATCTTGTTGATTCGGGTATTGAAAGAAAAAGGAATGAGAATTGATATTAATATAGATAGTAATTGTGGAGTAAAATTGTTTGATTTTAAGAAATTAGAGAAGAAAATGGATCACATTTCTTGCAATTATTAAATTCGATTTTCTTTAAGATCAAGAAAGTTCTCTTTATTTATTAAAGTCATATTTCAATCACACGCATAATTTTATTCCTCTCGCAAAAATTCGGTATAAAGTTATAATTACATAAATATATTATATTTTCAATCATAAACGGTAGAGCTTGTTTTTGAAGCAAATATTATATTTGATGTGCGATAATAGTCTATCCATCGAAATTAAATTTGAAACTCACGAAACAGAATATTTAACATAAATTTATTTGATAAAATGTTAAGCAAAGTTGCAAATCGGTTGGCCTTGTTGTTTATTTTTATGACATATCTATAATGCATATAAATGTGTACAAGGCTGTCGCTCTGCCAGTTACGCACAAACACTTGAGTCAGCAAATAACGACACTTGCCATTCTTCGAAACGTGATTGCGACGAGTAACGTGAGACGCTAAACATAATTATTTTCTTATAACGAACACTTCAGAATGCAATTTATAATTATTTAATATATTTTTATTACATAATGCACACACTTACAATAATTTACATTACTTTTCATTAACGATATAATATAATCTCTTCCACAGATACAATCTTCAAGAGATGAAGACGCTCATAATGTGTGCTCATTATCGTCGATTTACAATCGAATAAACGAACCGTAGCCGGTTCGTCGCGTCGCGCGTTTACTTCGGGAGTGCCGTTAAAGTTATTGGGTTAAAGGACTTTTCCCATTCAATTGAATCCTAGTTTGAACTCGGAAATCGCACTTTCAATGTCTTGGTAATACGAGATCTTGAGGCGTTGCTTCGTCCCTGCAACGTTCTCACGCCAAGTGCATCGAGCACGAGGTGATGTCGGTCGCGTAACGTCATGTCACTCGCAATGGTCCATGTCGCGCGGTTTAAGCAAGTCGGCTAATTGAGAACACGCTGTCTCTGACAAACGGTTTGTATCTAACAATAAGAGGTCGGTCGATTGACTTGGATTCGTCATTGGGTCGCTTACTTTTTTGATTGCTAATTTCTTTGGTCTTGACTGTCATTTTTAAAGAACCAGAACCAAGGCATATGAAACATTTAATTTAAATTGATTAAAGCTTAGCTGGCGGCTTAGCGCGTAAGAGTAAAAAGTTGGATTCATTTCTTAAATTGTCTAACTCTAAAATATTAGACATCGATAACAGATATCTTCTCTTTTTTTCTCACGTCATGTCTATCCTTACTATTTACGATATAGTACTCTTGTATTTTATCCGAACTTGAGTTAATTTTAAACGTAATTTTTACATGAGATTAAAGATGTCAAAGACAATATCGATTCCGTCTTCTTCCGTGGAATTTAATTGTTCGCTACCTAACGTATATCTCGTATGTACTCGACTGAAAGTGCTTCCACCGGTCAAACTAGAAATCATATAATGGGTTTTATAAACGTGGAGTGCCGCAGTGTCGCGCGAAGAACTTTTATTGATAATTAATCCACGCGCGATTATATGATTCGCGAGTGTTTTTTACGAGTGTCCTATACAACGAAAGAAGAAGGAGGCTTTACAACCTTGACGTCCTAAGAGAAAGAGAAGGCTTAGAAAAATCATCGGGCTTCGGCGGAGCAACCTTGGGGTAAGTAATAATTTTTTACTTGAATAAAATTAATCGTTTATTAGGAACGATTTATCTCAATAATTTACAAATGATAATAAAAAAAAAAAAGAATCTATAATTTTATAAATATTTATTCTTGTAAAGATCTTTTTTGAAAAATATATGATTATATTAATAAATAGCTAATTGAAAGATAAAAAAGAAAAAGATACGCATATGAATTATTTTATGAAACTGAGCATTGTTTTAATTTGGAACTTATGTTTGTGTATTACAGTATCATCGTAGCTTCGTGATTGATTACTCCGCTCGTTGCGCATCGGTCGGTGAGTGACAAGTAAATTTTTTTATTAAAAGGTAATTGATCTATGACATATTTATGAGATATACATTATCTGGATATATGTAAAATATCAAATTATAATAAAATACAATAGATCAATATACGTGTCATAGATCCATTACCTTAAAATAGATACTAAATTAATTTGAGATGAATATTTAATCTTGGAATCATTTATCATTATTTGTCAATTTATTGTGCATTATATTTAAGAATATATTCACACATGTATGCTTATACAGAGCTCATAAAATAGAGCTTATAGCAATTAGAGATATAGGAGCAAAATTTTCGAACTAAAAAATCGAAGAAAAAGATTTAATTTAATTGAGATTAAGTAAATCAAATTTAAATTAAATTGTGTATTTAAACTTGAATCACGTACTTTAGGAATTTTTAAAATATTTTGAACTAAGGTAAATTAAATTTAGTGTCATAGCTTCCAAACAATTATTTGTCAGCTAATTTGTCATATAATTTGAAATATTTAATTGTAAATATATCAAATACATGATTTGATATTGACAGAATTTATCTTCATTACATGAAATCACATGATAAAGCGTGTATAATTACATAATGAATCAAAAACTACCGCGATTTGATACTTTTAAAGTTCTTATACAATTTAACTTTTATTTTCAATATCAGAAGATAGTTGATAATTTTGAAAAAAATAAAATGAATTAATGAAAAAATACAAAATTCTTTGTTTGAAAAATTATTAGTAACTTTTGTTAATAAAAGCTAATTTAACGGTTACGTATTAGCTTTTCACTTGCGAAATTTAATGTTTTTAATATTACAGAATTTCGAGTATATTATGAAAATTATTGCGAAATAATTCGGAATTTGGAATTATCGATGGTTATTGCGAAATCAGAGTCCATGAGATATTTTCTCTCATTCTCAATTTGTATTTGTTTGATATTGAATATATTCCATGAATTTGTGTTAAATATTTGCCGAAAAGATTTCTAAATTACATTCCACGATAAGTAATTGTAGAACCAATTACGAACACATTTTCTATTTTCTTTGATAAGATTGCTGTCTTAAAAATTTCTTTTTATGTCCTTTGCATTAGAATGTTAAGGAAGACATTGGTACCGGAAGCATAATATTCTTTATTATATTGAAATCATGTAGAAACGTGATTATGAAGAAAGTTTAAGAAGAATGTTCAATATATAAAGCATAATAATTATGGAAAATTTCCGCTGCACCGAGAATGCATTATAGAGATTACTCGTATCGCAATCAGATATAATAAGTATCATCGATCGATTTGTTCATTGCGTTTGCAGTGCAAATTTTAGACCATGATTAACTTCTTGTATTTAGCTTCCATCAAAGCTTCGGTTATTTATTATTTGCTTTGAAAGTGTATCCTTAATCATATTTCTCTCGGGTTGCAGGGTTTGATACGCGTAATATTATATTAAACTAATTTACATAATTAAATATTTTTTTAACCAAATAAGCATACAAGTTTTATTTTTTAGATAAATATTATATTTAACATGCATTATCTCGTTAAAATTAACTTGAAAAATGTATGAGCATTCGGCATAAATTTATTTTACAAAACATTAAATATCTCATGGCCATTAATTAATATTTTGTTTCCAATATACAATCATTATAAATTTTCTTGTAAAGTTCTTTATTAATAATTTTTTTCTTCTGTACAAATATCTTTAGAATACATTTTAAATATCTATGCAAATAATACGTTAAAGAAAATTTTATGGCAGAGGCAGTTTTAAGGCATTTGAACGCATAAACTATTACGCGATACTATTTGTCAACATTTGATAGCTTGTAACACGGAAAGCTATTGCGACTTCAACTTTTTTTAAAATTGAAAATTTTGAATTCTTATTATAATCCTCTGAATATCAAAATATATTGTGGCTGCGGATATGCAAATTTATTTAAATTATTAAATAATAATAATTATCAAATATTAATAGAGGAATCTCTCCCCCTTTATTGCCTAAATTAACAATAGAATTATAAAAATCACGCAATAATTATATAAACCTACTGAAACTACTTTGTTTATTGAGAAGTTATACAGTTGAACTCTAAATACATATGTTACTGTCAGACTTCGTCGAAATTTGAATTATCGTCGCAAATGCAACTGGTCAGTTCAAATGAGACTCGACCTATGGAAATGCTCGCCTTCTGCAAGTTACTATGCACGCCAAGTTCACCTAAATGCAGTTAGCCACTATGATTACGGAACTATTGTTGTAACAGCACGCAGAGTTAATATTCGTATTCCAACGTCTGTTTGGACGTTATCATGTGCCGTGCGGTTGCACGGGAGCTCGATACTGTTTACCTTTGCTCGACGTACTGTACAAAATTAGTTCTAATTACGCGGCTTTTATGCATTACTTCCTTGGCAGTTGCATCACGTTTTTCGCTAAAGCTACCCCCGAGCGCGCGGGCGATCTAATTTATCACAGTGACCGGTCGGACAGTCGCGAAATTGCATTCTCGCGAATACCTGCCTGACACAACGTTCCTCTATCACCGTTGAAACTTGCATTTATCACTTGCAGATCGCATTAATGTTACGCGTAATTATCATTGTTATTATCGCGCCGCTGCTAGCAGTTCGCCAGTTTAATCAAGCTTTTATTATCGTAAAACGTTTTATCTGCGTAATACGCGATTATACGCCCTCGGAAATTTATTGTGTTTTGTTCTCTTTGTCCGTGAGCACCCTTTAAAACGGGAATAAAAAAAGAGGCGCAATCCCTCTAATCTGATGCCCGGCACAATTAAAAAAAAAGAAGGATAATGATTTTCTTAGGAACACACTTTCGCTTTGCATAAAATATATTTTTCGTATACCTTGTGTTTGGCAAATTTACATATTGTAACGAAGATTTATGGTCTCTTCCTGTGATTTTGCTCGTGCAAGTTTATATTCATTAGTCGCTCTGCGAAATAAGACACGCAATAACTTAACGCGCTCTGTTTAAAACGCGCTTTATGAAAGACGCTCCAAAAGATATAGTCATCTTTGACAGAAAAACGCGCTTACATCGTGAAGCTAAATGTAGCCCGGCGTGGCGTGCTACACTGTTAAAACGAATGTGTGAATATCACACACTTTTTGCGTGTGAATATTCACACATTTTTTTGAAAATTCACACACTCATAGATGTCTTAACGCGGGAGACACGCATCACACGCAAAAAGTGTGTGATATTCACACATTCGCTTTAACAGTGTAGATCTCCCAATAATCTGATTTATTGTTGCCCGAATATGAGACATTGTACACGGAAACGCCTTTGATTTTGTTGCTTGGCAGCGATATTTCGCAATAATGTGTAGTTAAGCCAATTTATAAATTGCATCACATGACTCGTAAAATGTCATTTACATGGGAAACACAACTTCGACAGTTATCTTAAAATCGATTCGCGGACAAATAGATTTCGCGTGTGTATGAATATGTCAAAATTCCACTGGAACAATTACTCGTTAATTCAAATAGGCGAGTTGTGTCATATGAATTTGAAACAGAGTAAGCATATTTAATTTATGCGGTTATTGCATATAATCACTAATTATTATTAATCATTACGTTTAATTATCCAATGATGGAATTAGTAGAAATTTATTCTCATGCTCTGTCACGCCGCACCTAATTAATCATTATAATGATGCTTTGTCACGTATATGGGACGTTTAACTTTATTTTGTAGCGATAAACATTTAACAAATATTTGATATCATTTTTTTAGAATTTATATATATATATATATATATATATATATTAATTTATTATCTAGACTTGTGCCATATTGTGGCTTCCAATCACGTTGCTCCGCTTCTTCTACTTCTTTCTTTCTAGCAGTTATTATCATCTATTCTCGCGATGTGTTACATCCATGCGTTTCGCGAGAGAATTTACCACTAGCAGCATATTTCGTTGCATTCGGGCTGTCTGATTTATGACCGCGACCGACCATGCAGTTTATGAAACTGTACTCGCGTGCAAATACTCCGGTTAGATAATACATCCCGTCGTCACTTTTGACCTTCCCTATTCCATATGTTCCATCGCAGAATGCGCGCAATTACGCCAAAGCCGGACCGACGGACGGTAGTCGATGAATTCTTTCTTTATTCTCGAAACGCAATAAAAAAATATGTGAATACTGAACTCGATTAAAACGCGCATAATTCACTTGCAAACCGATTGACAATGTATTACATTCAGAGCTGTTCTGGTAGATTGCCTGGAAAGTATCGCGATAGTAACACAGTGAGTAAAATATGAATATAAATGCGGACGCGGCGTGCTCGCTCTCGTACAGTTGATTCGGCCGTGTAACCGATTGTAAATAACTCGGAAATTATGGAAAGTATTCTGCATAATTTGCACAATAATGGCGATAATAACTGCTGGAAACGAGCCTGATTAATTGCGTGCCGCGCCGACTATCTCGATTTTCAGCGATTCGCTCTTTGCTCGTTTTTCGTTATTCCGCGATACGATCATTTGCTGTCACAGTCCGCGGATGCATCGTCGTTTCACGGGCTCGTATACGGCGTGCAAAACGTCCCCGTAATCTGATTTATCGTTACGGACGGCGGAACAGTTTATAAAACTGGGCGCGCTCGAATACTTCCTATATCGTATATAGCCTGATTCAGTTAGTATTACTATCTCTCAACTGCGTGTGCTGTCGGAAAACTCGCGTCCACGACTTTTTAAAGTCTATCGACGCTAACGTAGATGATGACAGTTAAAGTTTTTACATTATCATTAGAAACGCTTAACTACAGATTTATCTCCATCTACAATATCTCCGATTAAATACTTATTAATAAGAATAAGAAATAACGCTGCAATCGTAGATTATATTATTCAGTACTATTGATATTACAAGGTGTGGTATTCAATAGTGTGCAATAAACAGAAGTGCAATGCTCGATAAATTTACATGAGATATGTGCAAATCATGATATACATTTTTGCTACATCTCTTCAATTTAAATAAATATAATTATAAGAAAGATCTTTTTCGAAATATTAATATTCAACAAATATTAATATTTCGCAAAAGATCTTTCTTATAATTATATTTATTTAAATTGAAGAGATGTATCAAAAATGTATATCATGTTTTGCACATATCTCATGTAAATTTATCGAGCACTTCTGTTTATTGCACACTATTGAATACCACACCCTGTATAAATTATATATATACGTGATAATGATTATTATTCCTGTTGTAACATATTCGAATTACGTGGGAACGATCGTCTGCACGTTAATACGCGTGGAAATTGTTTTCGTCGTTTAACGACAGCTCGTGCCATCGAAATAGTGCTCTTACGGTCTTCCTCTCATTTCTCGTGGCCCTCTTTTTTTTTTGCCGTCGACAATCATTTGCTTTTTCGCGAGCCGTGGTGCGGATTTCACGGTGGTGTACGGCGTGCGAAATGTTCACGTAATCTGATTTATTGTCATGGCCGGGAAGAGAGAGGGCAGTTTATGGAAATGGGTCTTCTCCCGCGAATGTTCGCTTTATATTGGGTGAGAGCTCAACGTCGCACTAGCGCGTATTATCTCCTTTCGCAGCGGCAAACTCTCGTTCTTTTTAATTCCGTCAAAGATTATTTTATTTTCGAACGATATATTATTATCACCATTCATAATTATTAGATACACAATACAGAACGTTTCTATGTGAGAAATAAAAATTAATTAAAATAAGACCTAATTGAAATCAAAGTTAATTAGAAAGTTTGAAGTTAATTAAAAAGTTTGAATGTATAAAATTTAATATAAATTAAACGTTCGAATAAAATTCGTCAAGAGAACGCGAAGACAAATATGAACGTGTGCTTGAACGTGTATAAAAAAAAACCCGCAGGGATCTCACGCATTACGTCCTTACACGTATAAAATTGGCTTCGCTTAAAAATTTTTCACGGAAAAGAGGAAGAGATCGTCGATCACAGCTACGATTTCACGCATCTTTCGGAATGCGGCATTACCGTCTGCCTCGAAATGAATTTCGCAACGGAAACGGCGCGCGCTCCACCGGCGCGATTCGACGTGCATGCCAATTAACGGGAGAGCGACCATAACGGGCAAATTTGCCGGCGGACAGACCGACCGGATATTTACGATCGATCAATGGGACGCGGGATATCATAGAATTCTCTCTGTCTAAATAGTTATATAGACTACGATATATCGAATAAAATCATAAAAAGAACAGAAAATTTTTCTACTCACGTTGTACAACGGCGAAATTAATACGCTCGAAAATTTGCGACTCTGCGGCGGTGTTAGTTTCGGTTCTCGACAGGTCGATCGTTATCTCGTAATCAATTATTATATTGTTTTTCTAAACAATGCGGCATTGATGCAAGTGCATAATATGACGAATACGATATTATAGCGAATGAATAAACAACGAGATATTCACGTCACGAGGGACATGATTTTATCATTGTCATCATTATCAATTGCATTCGCGAAAGAATCGCGCGAAATTAATCGTCACGTTCGGACTATTTCGATCGACCGGTTGATTTTCAAGGAAAACGGATGAAGCGAAATGCATCGACACGATTTTTTTCTTTTTTTTTTTTTTACGACGATCGCGTGACGCGCGATCAGTTGCGCAATTATTGCGACAGTCGTTTCGGCGATGACACCGACCATGACGGATATCGTGGATATTATGTCGAGACGGCGGCGTCGTGGCACTTCACGGGTGGGGTAGGTGCCGATAAGGGACCATTAGGAGACGCGTTTGGAATCTCGAGCTCCTAGGGCTGATCACTAAGGAGCATTATCACTTGCGATCAAGTTCCCGCCGGGACGTGCCCGACGCCGACGAATGCATCCAGGGTCATGTATGCACGCCGCATCCCCTTCTCACCTCACCCTCGCCGTTTCCGCAAACCGGAATATGATCCGTATCGTTCACTCACACGCGCAAAACTTACGTGATCGTTACTAACGAACTGGCATTTCTTGCGTGTTTCGGCTGCTGGAGCCCGTGGAGCCGGAATTCCGCATAAATGAAACGCATAGATAAAAGAGGAATATCACACGAAATTCTCAGTCGGAGGTGCAATCTGTTCCGTGAGGGATGTGTATACAAATATTATGAATCGCTGAAATTAAGTAAAATAGCGTACGAAAAAATAAAAGGTCGATTTAGAAATAGCAATGATCTTTTAACGGATGGACGTTTTATTGAGAGATTTTTAATTTGTGAATTAAACTGTCGAAGACTTAAAGCTCGCGCAGCGATAGATCAGTATAAGCGCTTCATACCGCATAAAACATACAGAATTTTTATTCTAAATATCCCATTCTGTTTTTTCCATTTTATCAGACACCTATCACCGCCGGATCTTTATATATTCGAATTTGAAATTGGAAATATCGCTTCGGGCTGCTGAGCTTCATCATTGTTTGCCGCGGACCCCGTCGCGCCATGGTATGCACATATGTGGATTGCGACCAACGCACGGGACAATATGTAATACCGCGCGTCGTACAGTTTAGCATATTGATCGCACAACGGCTGTATAACGGCCGAAATTATCTCCGCGATTCTGTACAATACCTGTCCCTGGATGATCAAAATATTTGCAATCACAGCGGGTAATGCGACATTTTAGCAAGTACTCGACAAGTATCGACGATGTTATCGCGCCCGTTCAATTTTCGCTAATGAAACTTTCGAAACCGAAATTACCCGTGATTCCGCGCGCAATACCTGTCCCCGCGCATGACGAGAGTATGTACGCAGCCGTAGAATGCAATATTGACAAGTGTTCGTTATCAAGGATATTATTTTCCGCGCGATAGTTACCGAACGAAGTTTCAACGGACGGAAACGGCCCGTAACGCCGTACAATACCTGTTCCCCGGGTGATGAAAATATTGGCAGCCGTAGACTGTAATATTAACAAGTAGTCGACAGATCGCAGGACCCCGTTATCAAGGATATTATTCTCCGTGCGGCAGATATTGATCGAAGTTTCGGCAGGAGTTACTCCTGATATTATACAATACCTGTCGCCGGATGATGAAAATATTGGCAGTCAAGGGATGTAACACGGCATTTGAACAATAGATATTGAATAAATTCTAACAGTATTACTCTGGGGGGAGATGACATCAACTTTCATAAAAATTTAAACGAAAGTTATGGACGCGCTAATGATTCTATAACTCTTGCTGAATAATAAAAATGTCTATAACATTGTCGAATAATAAAAATATCAGCAATCGTAAAATTTAATCTAAACCTTAAGCTAAATATGCTGGATGAGTTATAATGACGTATTAATATCGTTTTTCATATAACTTTCACTAATTAGGAGATATTACAAGTCGTTTTGTACATAATATCTTTCGCGGAAATATTTGTGGCTATAAAGTGTAATATAGCATTTCAAACACTTGTAACAAATCTAAAGAATTATCGACAATTTTTATCGACTGTTTTTGTTCATTTTTTCATTACGGGATTCATTCATCCGGGGGTTTATTAAGCAAGCTGACTGCCTGTGCAAAATCCAGTACTATTGAATCGTGAATTTCGGCGATACGAGAAGAATGATTGGAGGATAGTTTTAAATCGTGATTTATTCACGCCGTATTTTCCGGCAAAAATGTTATTCTAACAAAAACGTATCGTGCAAAAACAAGTCGGCGTCTTGATTTTTTTAAATGTGACCCCATTTCTAAAAAGATTATATCGTGAAGTTTTTCTACATTTGTTCTACTTTCGTATTTACAATTTATGTTTAAAAACATGAATGTACGCAGTTTCAGTGGCTACTTGCCTTAAACTTTAACAACATCATGCTCTTACATCATAATTAGTAACTACATTATTCCATGTTATTGTAATTTATTTATATAAAGATATATTTATAAAACAAATCATATTCTGTACGATCTTTCTGCAGTATTTTCTTGTTCTGGCTATTTTTCTTCATTAGCTCTGGCGATTTACTGTACGTGAAAATGCATTGTCAGACCATTCTCTTTTCACGCTCGTGTAATTCGTACATGTAACTATACGTTCCATTGGGTGTCGTGTGTTGTCGCGATACAACACGTTAAGTAAAAGCCCATCAGGCTGATGAGGATCGGTCTGCATCGCATTTACACTTAATTAAGCTTGGGTCTACATCAAGAATGCGACGTTTATAGCCGCGGTCGGACGATTCCAATTCCTTCCTTACATTGCTGGCATATCTCATGTACATAAATCAAATTCAAAATTGGACAGATACATGAAAGATGAAGCATTGTTTAATTATTGGATATATTTCTAATTTTTACGTTTGAAATATAAAAGTTTTTAATTCGCATAAATCTTATATTTAAAAAAATATGTATAAAATTATAATGAGTTTCTGTTAGTTTCTATTGAGTTAGTTCTATTGAGTTAGTTTCTATTGAGTTTTAAAACATTATGTGGTTTTTTTTGGAGAAGTTAATTGGATACGCTTAATCCATTTTATAATGTACGAAACTTATACATGTTTAATCGACTACAACGATACACATCTGTCAAAGTCAGTAATTTTGCACGCGCTTTCCTCTGCTTCTCCGCTCTTCTGCTCCAGATACGTTAAATAAAATGTGCACAGCTTTTCTCTAAAACGCACATAAAGTCGCGGTTGATGCCCTGGCCACTGTATGCGGGCATTAAGTAGAAGCTATCAGACTGATGAATGCGAGTCTTTCACGGTCGGCAGGAAAAATTCATGCTGTCACCTCGCCGCCGGTTTTTTCCTTCAACAATCGCGAATTTTTCACGCCGTTGCTTGAATCCGCGAAATCGCGCCCGCTCGCACGCGAGTGATGATAGACGACAGACGGATACATACAGGCTGCTCTCTCTCCTCCTCTCTCTTATAAAAAAAAACCCTCAAAGCGTATGCAAGCATTAAGTAAAAGCTAGTCTAGGCTGATGAGTCCATCTCCTCGCGATGCCTTGTGAGCCACGTCCCGTGTTACATAAATATTAATGTAAAGTAGGATGCGCGAGTAACGCAACAACCTGTCTCATTATCAGTAAAATTTATACGTTATAATTTACAGAGAATTTGCTCCGATATGAAAATTTCATTATGATGATTTTTTATTTACAATTTTTACAATTTTATCCTCTGAATTCTACATGTTTATTAAGTTATAAAAATACAATGAAAAATTGTTAAAAGGTATAAGAGGTTGTTTGAGAAATAAGCGAATATGCAAGTGTAATTTTGCGGGATTATAGCTTATTTAAAAATAGTACATTGACGAAATTATATAACTCGCTAAAAATAAAAAGAAACACGAGAAAGAGGCAGGTGATGAAATCTCGTCATTCTAAGCGTGACACGAGCGTGACGAGATAGTAGGCCTCCCGTTATTTACTCCTTTGAAGCAGCATAGAAGCCAGGAAAGTGATGCAACAGTAGACTCGCCGCGGCGTTTCATCTTTCACCGCGAAACCACGTCGGCAGGAAGTAAAGCCAGTCTTCGTAGTGACTTTAGAGACCGGCCAAGTAGTTTTATTATGATATGCCGGCCTCCTGATATATCGTTTCCCTCTTTAATACGTTGCTCTTTCTCCTGTGATTAATTATTATAAAATATCAAGCCACAATTGCATAATAATTATTTAAACATCATAAATTAAATAAGTAGGAACAGTAAAAAAAAAACTTTCTGAAATGCGCAGTGGTACGAAATAAAATATTACAGACAAATGACAGGGTAATTCTTTTGTGATTACTGTTGTGAAAAATAGTTCGTGCGAAAAAAACAACGCAGTTCGGTGTGCAGCGACAATAAAGGATCTCTGGTTTTTTTTTTTTTGGTTTACGAAATCAGAATCGTAATTGAACATAGCAACGAGTACGAATCAAACCTCGCGAAGGACACCCATCGCGAATTGATTTCTCTTCAATCACGGAAAAAATTCTAAGCGAGATGAATGTTTTTGCAATATCGCGAAAATCATTTTCCACCGCTGGAATTTGATTCGGTCATCCGCGTTTGCCGTCTGCGCAAATATTTCGCGAGCGAAACGAGATAAAAGAACATTTTATACTACATTTTATAATCCTCGCGATTTCAACGCGGCTGCTATCGTTTCACAGCGGAATATCCGAAATTATATGACGGTAATATACTTCATGAGAGTTCTCGAGGTATCATTTATCACTGCATATAGCGCAATAAAAAGTTGCGATATGTCCCGAAATTACGCTGTCGATTCGATTCGACATTAGCGGTAAGCTCGCTGTCGCCATTACGAGATAACATGTCGGGTTTCGAATAAATGAGAGAATTAGTCAGGAAATTAGGGGATTGCGGGGATGCGTCAATGAAATCCGATTCGTCGGTTTCGAGCGTTGACACGCACGAGAAATGGCACTCTCGATATTTGATTTCGCGACAATTGCTCAGCGGATCATCGGTCGAATGGAGTCGCAATGTTCAATAAAATAGTGACACTTTCAGATACGCTTTCAATATTTTTCTAAAGCAAGTTTAACTATTATTTATCATAGAAAATCTGATTATTTATTGAATATGCATAAATTTTTCGCTTATCTGACCACCAAAATTCTATAATAGCTTTTAATTCGAAGAATATTAGTTTACATCGATCAAAAGAAATCGGACAAATTTCACGGCTCCATATGAAGCGCCTCGAATTTCGTTTCGTACAAATATCGTGCTCGTGTCGCCGCCCAATATCATGGAAAAGGTATCGACACACCTATCAACAGATTAGTATCAATGGCAAAAGCATCCACAACTGATGCCTGAAGCGATATCGATATTGTCAAAGCGTCGACACAGAAGCGTATCTACGAAAATTGCTTCTATGGCAAGCATCAGAATTGAGCCTCCGTCCAAACATCTGACACCTATCCATTACATAACTTTACTACAATATTTACTACAAGCTCAAAAGTACAAGTTCGTTAGCCTTTTACACGTTATGGCACTACGTGAAAATTACAATTGCACCTTTTTTGTTTTCATTCATGAACATTGGCCTCTGATGTGCTAAAAATTTGTTTTCTCAGCTTCTTTTCTTCCTACACAGAAAAAAAACATTAATTTCAAATCAACAATTCTCATTATTCTCACATATAAGCAAAGATATAAAATCTTCTTTTAAGATTTTGATAATTTTAAACAGAAACAAAATTTCTTTATGTGAGCGAGTTATTGTCTGTTTAAGATTATCAAAATCTTTAAAAAAGATTTTATATTTTTGCTTATATGTGAGAATAATATTGTTAATTTGAAATTAACGTTTTTTCCGGGTATACTCATCAAAGCAAGATCACACAATTTGCCTTTTCTATGACGGAAGCTCTCAAATATCAAAGTATTAGTTTAACTTGCTGACTGATCTTTCACTGGCGATGAAAACTGCGATGATTAACATTTGAATAGAAACTCGTCCTCTTTCAAGTAGTACCTAGGGCACACGTATCATATTTGCCATATATTAGATACGCCACTGCGTCGACAATACGTGTCTCTAATCACTGTCGATGATTACAATGTCAAATCGGATTCGTTCGCTTCCGCGCCGTTCCTTTTCAAAGCCGTTGAATTAACGGCGGCGCTCTGTCTCCGACCCTAGCTGGGATTATCGAACCTACGTGCGCGAATATTCGAATATTTGGGCGACTGAATTCTCCGCGTGTTCGATTAAACGCGACGACGCGATTGGCGCGAATTTCGCGCGGACGCGAAAGATCGCACGATCGCTCCTTCTTCCTTTTTGTTCGAGCACGACACGGTCCTTTCTCTGGTACCGACCGAATCAAATTGCATTCTGCTCGTTATTAGATTTGAGTTAATTATAATATGATTAGGAATTTAGAACATGCTTGAATTTTGAATTTATTATTAATTTTTTAAATATTGAAAATATCATTAATTTTTAAATCGATATGTATTGTTGATTTTGCAGTCTTATTAAAGTGTGTCAAGCTTCTGTAAATATTTCATTCTTTTACGTTAGAAGATAGATATTTATAACAGTTATATTCTGTGTCTTATAATCAATTTTATTAATCTTTATTTTATTTTTATTTATCTCTTTTTTGTGAATTGAAAATTGCGAAAATAGATATTTTCTACTTATCTGAACAAAGTAAAATATAATGGAGCAGAGTAATTAATATAGTGAATTAAAATCAATTAGCTTGTTGATCAAGGACGAAATAAACGCGACACTATGCATTGACAATTGAGAACTCTTGCTTAAAAAAAAAAAAAAAAAAATACACGTGTTGGAAACTCCGCGGTTGCACGGTATTTTTTTTCAGATGCTAGGGAGATTATCTCAGCGACCCGCGTTTTCCTTAGGGAATATCCCGGAGAATTTCGGGATTCGAAAGTTTGCGCTCGGGGTCGCGGAGGATCAGAGCACGACGGCTGGCGCTGTGGGGACTGTCTTCCGCTTATCCTACGAATGGCGCTGTGAAATCAGCGCCGGCGATTCGGGAGGGCAACCTCGTGCAAACCGACGAGAGCCGTGTAGTGGTAGTTTGCGCTGTAGGGATGCCAAACCGCCAAACTTCGCCTCGAAACCATTCTCGCAGACCATCCTTCCTTCAACCGTACCCTCTCGTCCTGCTGCATGCGCTCTTTCTCACCTTCTCTCAATGCCTCCGTATCCTCTTTCTGTCTCCATTTCTGCCTCTCCCCCCTTTGCCTCTCATCTTTATATATAC
>JAJVSH010000146.1:2828-143462 GCA_021460005.1 Tetramorium alpestre | reverse complement strand
GTGTGTGTGTGTGTGTGTGTGTGTGTGTGTGTGTGTGTGTGTGTACATATATATACATTCTTGCTTCGCGGTTCCTCAAGCACCATCGTAAGGCTTTTCCTTTATTTGCATTTCCTTCCTGCGCGATATCTTCCTCCACGTTTTCCATCCCTGCTTTTATCTGCATCCCTTTATCTGCAATCTTTCTTGATCCTCCTGCTGCCTCACCTCTCTTTTTGTGAGCTAAAGTCCGCAACACATTTCCTTCATCCGTTATTTCTTGCTAGTCTTTTTGCGTCACTTCCACTCTTTCTCCGGTTTCCGTTCATCCTATTCTCTTCATCTTGTTTACCCGCATTTTTTGGCTCGAGTATCGTTGCCGCATTTCTACCATTCTCCCCCTCTACTTCGATTTTAATTAATTTAATATGTCGGCATTTCTTACTTTTGTATCATTTTTCCTCTCTCATTGCGTGCTTCTACTTTTTCTTCCCTCTGACGCGTCTTTACAGTTCCTCATCAAATGTTTATTCCAAAAATTGATGAACGTCTCCCTGTTTCTCGCTTCATTCCGCTTCCTTGATTTCCTGCTGGCAGATTTCGCCACAAGGCACATACGCATACATACATACGTATACCGGAGTAACGAGCTTCAGTGTGAACATATAAGCTATCGAAGGAGCTCCGAAACAGCTACGAGCTACGGCTCGGCTCCTCTCGTCAGACTTCCACTTAATACTAATGTAAGCATCGGCCAATTAACGTAATTGTGTTATGGCCCGCGTGGAACACGGATCTCCGAGCTGTCTGACGGTTTCTCAACCCAGTCGCTCCGCGGATCGATAACTCGCGCGTGCTATACATCGACGACCGTCGTGCAGACGAGCGATAGCGCGCGATAAACGGGAACCATGAACGGTAACCATCAAAGTAACAGGGCGAATAGGATTGGACGATGAATCGGATTAAAGTAGAACGTATTAGTCGCGGCGAAAATATGGCGTTTAGGGATAAAAAGAATGGTTTTCTGCTACTTAAATAAATTGAAGCGAAATAAAGTGGGATTAATATAAATTGAAAACTCCTCCTCTAACATTGTCCTTTTATCATTTTTCATTTTAAATATTAACACCGCAAAAGAATAATTTATTTAATTTACTGTTTAATTGACTTTACGTCACTTCAGGCTATTACTTGTATGAATAAACGTGACAAATTGTTATTGCAATACTTACATCTTAATTATATTAATATCTTTCTGTATTATAGCATTACTATTTTTATGAATATTAATATCCCGGATGAAACTCAATCTTACCTACCATTTTGCTAATTTTCCCGTCTCACGGTTTCTTGACTGAAGAAAAACTCGCGACGGAATATTCTCTCTTATACGCCTTAACAAGGTAAAAATACCCATCGAGTTTTCTTGTCGTATAATATGTCCCCGCGGTAAAGTTCGCTCGCATTTCACCCCGTAATTCAATGACGGTGTCTACTACCGCAAATTAGTGCAAATATTTGTTTTTTTCATTGCGTTGCGTTTCGCGGCTTTGCCGTGAGAGAACGAATAATACCCGGGAGCGAGTTAATCTTTCTCGGTTCTTCGCCGAACCGGTATTAGCAACAAACTTATCGTGTCCATGCGGCCGGCGATTTGTAACAAGAAGCGGATTAAACGCTACACGTGAATTGCCACCGCGTTGCGTCGGATAAAGTCGAAGCCGCGAGATCACCGATGCCGGCGAGAAAAATTGCTACCGGAGCACTCCTCGCGCCGACGACGGCGACGGATTTAATTTCCGATTAAAAAAGCATCAGCTCACACCGATGCTCTCGAAATTGCTTACACAACTCTTCCATCTACCTTATAATACTTTCTTTCGCGCGGTTTCACTTTTCGGAAAATCCCTTGGGTAAACATACAAGAGTAGCGATCTCCTCGCCAAAAAGTTAAGAAATCAGCCGCGACTTGAGAACTCGAGAAAATTTTTATCCCGTTTTATGTTCCTCTACCATCTCTTTATCGAGTGATACAGCTTTATATTCATGTAAGGTAATCGGAGGAACGTATTACGAAAAATTTGAGGAAGAAAAGTTGCGGAACAATCGATTCTTACGCGACCCAGAAGGTATTCAATAAATTCAGTAGCAAACGGGCCCTGTCTCTGGATATCGTCCAAACCCGCCATAAAAAAAATACGAGCCTGCTCGAACGAGTCCCTCGTCGCGCAGAATTACGTTTCTCGACGCCGTTTCGGCTTCTAAATCTCATTTTTCCGATCGGATCGAGAGCTTCTCGCCTCGATGTCTAGCTTTCTTTGACGAAGCGGGCACGGCGTTGCCTCCGTTCCTCTGTACGGGACGTTATGTACACACACGTGTATATATACACACACGGTAAAAGTGACGCAGCTTCTCCCAGGTGCCAGGTACATAAATTCACCGGCGTCCCGGCGGCTCCTCCAGGATATTTGAAAACTTCGATAGACAATCGAGCCACGCCACGCTGCCTCGCTCCCGCCTGAAACAACGGCGAGACTCCTCTCGCGCCCGATATCGCTCGAGTTTCTTATCATTTTCCCCTGGATCGAACGGGGATCCCGTCCACCTTCTCGTTCGACAAAGTGCAGGTTTACGTTGCTCTCACCGAGCGGATGCATATCGACAACACGCTGGCTCTTACAATCCATTTCCGAAGTTGCATGCGCGATACGGGTTGTTCCGCTCGTCAAACTTTGAAAATGTCGGAGAAACTCGGGAAGAATATCGAATGTTCATCCACGTTGTTTATTTTTACGGTGATTATAACGAAAAGTTTGATTTTATAAGAGACAAAGAGAGCGATTGCACATCTATATATATATATTTCTTCTTTTAATAGTGTACCTTTAATAACACCGCGTTCACAATAAAGGCCAACCACATTTTTTTACAAAGGTTCCCGACGGATGCAAATGTACACAACGTTTTATTCGCGGGGAAACTGTAATCAAGGGCACGTGTATAAACGCAACGACACGGAAGCGATTCCAGCGGTAAAATCACGCCTCAGACTCGGGCGCTCCGGCTAATTTCCGTCGAGAAAGAGAGAGAGAGAGAGAGAGAGAGAGAGAGAGAGAGAGAGAGAGAGAGAGAGTGAGGCCGAAAGAGTTTCGGGCCAAAATTTAAAATTCATATCAAGCGTGTAAGAGTTTCGACGACGAAAGCTCGTTGAAAGCGAAACAAGATAAAATTTCGCGGAAACCCATAAGTAAAATTCCCATTACGCGCGCGCATTGAGTTATTAACCCGATCTGTCCAATTTTGTGCAGTTACACGCTTCACGTGTCAATTTATGAAAAATCGGTGGAAAAATACCGGTTGGAATAATATAAAACTAAAACGGCGCGAGACGCGCGGTCTAGAAATTTGTATTATGATGGATTATCGAAAACCAGCGTTATTGAAATTGATCATCATCATCGCGTTTTACGACCGTAAAACGTGCTGAAGAATAAAGTATCGATAAATTTTTTTTTTCGCAAAACTGCACCGATCGAGTTTACATCACACACGATACGTCTATTAATATCTCGTGGAAAATATAAATTTTAGTGTACCATTTCCATTTATGAATTTGATTTTACAAATTAGCAGATTGCAAAAACTGCTTACACAGATGCAGCAACGTTGACGTATATCAGCTTGAAGTATAATTGACAGTCGTTTAATCGAAATTACCGTTTTTATGTATATCTATTACTTGTTAACAAGGGGATTGACTTATCATGAAACTGGATTGAATATGGATACGAATTGAAAACAAGAATCTGGTTAGATACTTTGGATTAAATTACGATGCATAAGCAAAGCCTGTCAACTTTCGCTCGAGATACAAACTCATTGTGTTCTGTTGTCCGAGGCGTACGCGCTTCAGCTATGAAGCGGGAATTATTCGCGAGCCTGGCTCGCGGCATATCCCAATTCAATTGCCATTGGAAATTCTATATGACTTAATGCCGAGAATATGGAATAACGGCGTTCACAATGCTGGTATAATGAGCATCGTGCCGCGGTACAACGAAACGAATGATCGCTCCTGGATTTGGCAATAATCGAATATGACGATTCTGTCCCGATTTCTGGAATCCTGGATCGGGAAACTTATCAAAAAACGATTAAAATCCTTCGATAAAAATTTTCCGCTCATTGAGGAAGGCGAGCACAGTAGATTGGAATGTTAATATTATCGCAGCTGCACTTCTCGCTTCGGGGAATCATTAAGATAAACGAGATAAAATATTGGAAATACAGAGATAATGGGAAAAATTATTGGTAAAAGTTTGTTGTAACATATTTCGCTAACGACGGTTAATAGCGTAGTCTTTATGTAAAAAACAATACCCCCCCCCTCTCTCTCTCTCTCTCTCTCACTCTCACTCTCTCTCTCTCTCTCTCTCTCTCTCTCTCTCTCTCTCTCTCTCTCTCTCTCTGCCAAAATAAGAAAGGAAATTTCTGAAAATAATTAATTCATTGCAATTAAATAGCGCTTTGTTCCTCTTGTGCGTGTAAAAGGCATCTAATTACGCAAAGCATGTTTATGCATCAAAAACAAATATAACCAATAGCAATAATTTTCGCAAATAGCAATAAAATGCAATAATAATTATAGATAAATGATATTGATATAACGATATTAATATCAGAAATAATATTAATCTTTCACATCGATTCGCTGTGTAAACCCGTTGTAAATCGTGGTTATCATTTTCACAGCGAACATATATGTATAAGCGGATATTTTCGAGGAGTCAAGAATCGCGAGAGCGCGAGTATGAAATGGGATAACTTGAAGAAGTGGTTGCCTGTCACGCTCACAAATGTCGGCGATTTGCGTGGCATTGAGCGCGGAGTTTCCACTTTGCGGGCCATCGATATTTGGATACAATGGCCGTCGGAAATTTCGTACGACCTGGCATGTAGAAAAATAACGCGGTAGAGACGGGACGGGTCGGGGATGCACAATACAGTCGCAATAAAGGCTGACTCGTCAAACAATGAGGTTACATATTGCAAAAAGAGTACGGGGGAAACAATCGCGGAAACTGAATGTCAGGTGTCAAAAGGTTTATTCTCGATATTTGGGAATCCTAGTTAATTGTTCTATGAGTTTTTGAAAAAAAAAAATCCAGTTTTATCCAAAGATTTTATTTTTAATTAAAAGTTTCACTACGGTCGCTTCGTTATAATATTTTGCAATCCAAACCGAGCTCTCTACATTACATCTATGAAGATATATATTTAATAACAAACAATGTGGAGAGAAATAATCGTTGGGATTCACTCATTGTCATATATGGAAGTAGAATCTCATAGCGTTTGACACTTTATCAGAACATTATTTCCTCTAACGATCATTTTCTCTGGCTCATCGCATATAAGAACATTGATCGAACTTAGTCAGCTATTGGAAATTCCGCGGGACTATGGTATATGGAATGGCGCCCTTCCGGATGCTTTCGCCAATAACGTCGTAGTGATAAGCCTCGGAACGGTATAAGTGCAATGATGCGTGTGCATGCGACTTATGCGTCACCTAATACAATATCTGCAACGAATGGGGATTCGCATTCCGCTGCACGTAAAATCGAATATTGTCCGTCGAAAATTTACTGGGACGAAACAGCAGTTGCGAAACATCGACGGCGATATATATTCTTTAGGATTCTGAAATTAAGTTGGGTATATTATAATGTATAAAGTAATACATATAATCGCAAAAAGTCTAATTTATCATTTCGAAAACGTTACATAATATCGCCAAAAATTAATAATCATGATATTAATGACAACCAATTGACGAAAATTCTGGTTTTTAGTACATCAATATTTTTCAATATACAATATTTGGCAAAAATAATCATTATTGAGTAAATTATAAGTTTTACATCATAATAAACATTTATACTTTATAACATTTTTATAAACATTTATTTTTTTAAATGAGATAAAGACTTTTTACGTACGATAAGAATAAGATAGACTTTAAATTCTATGACTCTAAATTGCGCAAAACCATCCATCTACGCCAACGGCGGCGTTCAAAAACTTTTCTTTCGTAATCGTCCGCTTAATCGAACATGTCGCCCCCATTTATCTTTTTTGTCTCAAGATATTGTATCAGATAAAATCTAATGGCTTCACGATCGAAGAGAAACACACGTTCATGTTCTTATTATATTTCCGAAAGTGCCAGGTATCGAGTCGCAGATAAACGCCGCGACGTACACGTCGGCATCTTTCACCGGGAAGCCTTCATGTCGAGCAGCAATAACGAAGGACGAAGGGGCAGGTAGCTTAGTAGTGCCCTGCGGGAGAAAAACGTAAGGTATCTTTACACCCTCAATTCCGTCCCGATACGCGCTAACGGGCGTAGCGAGGAACGGCTGTGGGGGCGGTGCGCCTTAACTTCGTACGCTCTCTTCGTGCAAGAAACGTATAAGAAGCATTTTACGGAAAGAACCGGAGCGACAGCACGGCGCCCACCTCGATCCACCCTCCTCCAACCCCGTTATATCAAGTTGCACAAAACTCGTTAAAATTCCGCCGGTCTGTCCGTCCTTACAGCCGGCACAATGCGGAAATCATTTGACGGGAAAAGAGGGTACGAGGGGGGGAGGATGGTGAGGGAGCAGAAGCGAGGGAGAGAAATCGCGGCGCAGCCGCTCGATTCTCCTCCCCGTTTCTCTTTTACCTCCCTCGATGGGATACTACGGAATGGTAGCTCGCCGCCGTCTGTCGGCCGTCTGCTACGCGATAGAACGAAAAATTGTTCGTCCATGTACAATGAGCTCGATATGTACGGACACGCATAAGCGGTTACCATGCCACCTGCTTTGATACCGGATATCATTCGCGAGCGACGCGACGCAACAAAGCGTAGCCGAGCGCGGAGCGTCATATGCATGATCGACAAATGTGATCGAATTAGTCCCGCGTTTTTTAATCCCACAAAAATTATATGTATTATGAGATACGACCTAAAAAAATATAATACCTGCAGCAGCAGGAAAGAAATAAAATAAAACTCGACATTGGAATGATAAATCTGATAAAAGAAAATATTGCGATATCCATCCAAAAAAAAAAATTAATTTTAATATTCCTGGAATCCTTTAAATATTAGAGGATTTTACTCTTATGTTGTCTTGATTCCTTGATTCCTTCGAAATCAAGAGAAAAATACCATAAACAAGAGTATTTAAGATAGAAAAAAGTATTTTTCACTTTATTGAAAGAGGAATATGTTTGCTGTAAAACAGTGAGCTTAGAATACGAGATTATAGGAAAAATTACTTTGAACGTAAAATACTTTTTTTGGGTGTTATTTTCACAATGAAAAGAAAATTACGAATTAACTATGCGGATATAATTATTAATTTTTATCATAAATATCTTCTTACGAGGAATACCAGTCGCGGAAGTTTCCTTCAACAATCTCGATTCGGTGTATTTAGCGCGAAAACGCGAGCGTGAATAACTGCGGTGCATTTGCAAGCTCGAAAATTGTAGTCGGAAACGCTTCCGCGCGCCGTACACCGGCGCTCGACGCTCCCGGAGCTGATAACGAGCGGATCTCGGAGGCAAAGTAGCACCAGACGCGGTGATTAAGATGTTAAATACGCGTCATAAATTAGCGCCACGGCGACGAGGAGGAAATCATTACGAACGAGCAATTATCGTCGCAATCGGTTTTCCTACGTCGGGCGGATCTTCTCCCGGCGATTGGTCGCGGCGTCTCACAATGCCGCGGCACAGGCATGGCAATTTTCCAACCGCGGGAATTAATTTCCGCGCCCGTCTCGTCCGACTTCACGCGCGCCCGTATGCGGGCGTTAAAGCGTGCTCCTCCCTCTATCCCTCTCGCGCCGTTTATTTGCGGGGATAGAAGAAGGGAGAGAGCGACGTCGTGCGAAGAGCATGTTTCGAGAGACCCCCGGTACCTCATGCACGAATTTTCGGCCGATTTCATCCTGTAACGCCGAACGTGCTAAAAATTCCAACGGAGTACGATGGGAAAATTCCCTTCATCGCGTTAATCCATTTTGTTGGCCGCCGCCGCCGCGATTTCGGAGTTACTCGAAAATTCCGGGCAGTCGTGAAATCCGCGAGGTTTAACTTCGTGGAACAGAAAATCCCCGACTTAAAAAGAAAAATGCTTCGAAAATGTTGTATCTTCTGGAAATTATCTTTTCTTTTGGAAAGAGGAACTTTAATGCTTACGCATTTCTATCAATGCGAGCGGTTATCTGTCGAAACGACGAAAACATGTAACATGGGGCGAGAACAATTCCCGAAATATCCTTTCAATGTATCCCGGATTGATGAAGGAGGAACTTTCATATTCCACCTCGTTCAACCGCTTCCTCAGAATCGACGAAGTTTAGATCGTGATGCACGGGCGGAATGGTTTCAGGCTGCGAACATCACAATCAGAATTCGTCGCGGTGCTAGCACGTACGAAATTGTAGAATCCGCCAGATGAGTGGCGTGTGACGCTACGCATCCAGATTCCTTCTTCTCTCGGGAAAATCACCTTTCCGTATCGAAATTATATTAAAATCGGTGGAAGGGTACGCGGATCGATTACTATGGAGCCTTTTATGCAGATTAAAATAGCAATGGCAAATAAAAAATAATCACGATATGTGAATCAATAGTAAATTCTCTAATAGCCACGAAAGATTACATTTTATCTTTAATATTAATAATAATGCTCAAATTCATAGTAATTGATTACAACAATATTATATAACAATATTACATAAAATCTTCAATAGGATAAAAATAAACTACAAATATAAATTTTATTCTAAAAAGTGTTAGTCATGCACGTGATTATTTAACATTGTTTTTTGTATATTTATTTGTTTATATTTGGAAAGACTATTTGCATTTTTTTTTATATTTGCTTTCATTAGCGTTGCAGTTTTTTGACACAGTCAAGTATTACATTGCAAAATAGATATATCTGTTATTCATCCCATGTCACGTAGAAAAGCGCATCCACGACACGTGCTGAACAGTCTCAAGTCTTGACTTTCATAGATACCTTTTTTCCTTTTTTGCGTTTCCCGCCGAGAATATTGATAGAAATTATGTTAGAAATCTCACGTATTTGAAGACTGAATTGTAACGTGAATTAAATTACATCTCTAAGGTAGCTATTAGAAAAATTAATCTGCGATCAATACAGAATCAATAGAATTAGTAGCTTGAAAAGCGGATATTATTTCATAAACTAGTAAAAAAAAGACTTCATAGCTTTCAGGCAATAGCCTTTTTATTAAAAGAACATAGATATTATTATATAAATATAATAGTTATTATAAAATATAAAATTATATATTTATTAATATTTTTATCGGAGAGAAACATTCGTAAAAAAATGTACCGTACTATTTAACTCCTGTAATATAGCCGTTCTATTCAAAGCTGGAATTTAGTGCGATACATTTAAAAGATATAAAGTAATATAAATATAAATCCATAGAGGAATTTGTTATAATTCTCAGTCGCGATCGTATTTCGAAGAGAAGCTGAAATTCTCAACATCCCGACATGCGACATATTTGCAATTTTAAAACGGTTTTATCCCGCGTCACGCACGAATGCCATGCGAGGGCCATGATGCGTAGCGAGGACTCGCCGTGAATATCCCTTCCCGCCTTTTTATTCGCTACCGGGAATATTGACGTTATATTAAATCTCGCGGAGTCGGGAAAGTGATTTATCGGTAGCTACGGCAAGAGGAAGAGCCGGTGAGGTATAGGCGGAAGAGCGGGGTTCCAGACGGGAGAGAACCTCGTAAATTCTTCCAATCACCGACAAATGTTACCAATTCCAAGACGTACGGTACTGCTGGAAAGCTGAGCACCAGCCAGTGTGCCTTCGTCGTGTCTAAGCTTTAATAATAAAACAATCCAAATACAAGGCGTTAAGCGTCAAGATTAATCAATTCGTCGATTCCGCCAATCAGAGTTCTTTAGAGCTGCGTGTATTATCCGGATCGAATTTTTTAATTGTACTTTGTAATCAAACTGCTGGAACGCGAAAAGAAGTAACAATTTGTAACTTGATGAAAAAATTGGACAATTTTCTTTAATGTCACATATTATATAATATCCTATAGATCAGATTTCCAATGGTAAAATAACGATACATGACATAATTATATGTTGTTCTCTCCTTATTTTAAATGTGTTCAAGTCATTAAGGAAGAGAATTGAAATAACTTTTATAAAAAATTTTAATAGGAAAAAACTTTATTTTTGAAATCAAGTTATCGCAAATTAATAGAAAGGTTAAATATTGTAATCATCTCTATTTTCATAAATTGCGGAATTATAGATAAGAACTTAAAGACTATGTGTATAATACGTTTGCATATATGTATATGTATGCTGTCAATTATAATTATGAATTAACACATGTCTTTTTTTTCGAGATGCTATTTATTCCATTTGATTTACATAGATTTTTCTTAATGCTTGTTGTGTAAAAGACAACATAGATTACACAGAACAAAGTAAGTATTCAAATATTCATTATCTTACGATTAGATGAAAACATTTGGTTGACATTTTTCCTAGTATAAAAAATGGCAACTTCGTACAATTACATTGCTCTTGTACAAATCTGTAGATCTCAAAAGGCCAAAATCAAAGAAAAGAAAATTTATTATTATAATTTTATTATAAGATAGAATTTGATTCAAAATTAGAAAGAAAAATGAAAATATAATATATAATATAATAAACATTTAAAATATTTATAAAGAACGATAATTTATTCTATTTATTATTGAAACTAATTCCATTGGAATTCAAGCATTTAGAGGGAATAAATATTTCTATAGAATAATATACTAATGTAATAATGTTCTAACACTCGTCAATGTCGTAGATTAATAATGTTCTAACACTCATCAATGTCGTAGATTAATACAAATTTTGATAAAAATTACGGTTAGAAATTGACCAATGTTTTTTTCATTCAAAAATTCATTTTACAGAAGAATTTATAATAATTTTTTTACTTAATTCATATATCGTTTTAATTCAGATATTTTAGCAAAAATTTTACCTTTTTATTGCTTATAATGACATATCAAGTACTTCGTCCTTGTGTCCTTGTGTCTTAGTCCTGCTTTCTTTAGTTATTTTTCATCGAGAATGGATAAACATTATTCGTAAACGTTTCGACTTCCTCCTTAAAGGTGGAAGTTAGTTTTTGCCAAAATGTCTGTGGCGCTTCAGTGCTTTGAGTTTGAGTAGAGGCAATAATTCCCAGAGCCAAAATCACTCCAAGTACAAATACAAGTGACTTCATGTTTACGTAACATTGTTAGCGTAACGAAATTGTAAGTAAACGGTATTATTAGAAAAACCTATCGCGATTTTTAAAAAATATAATGTTCCAACGATGAAAGTTACTTTATTATATAAAACAATAATTTTTAGACGCAGATCGCAGATACTCGATCGGAGCTCCGAATGCTACAACTGTGGATTAAAGAAACGGCGTGGAGTATAACATATATCACAGAAGATCATCGATTAAAATTATCAGGGTGACAACCAATAACGCACTTACAATGTATAACGCAATGAAAATATAAAAAAAATGCAGAATGCGTGACTTGAAAAATGATTATTTTCCAATTGACATCGTTTTGCTAAATTTTATACGAAGCAGGAAATTTCTCCGAGAATATTTCGGTATAAGCGCGGACAAATTTATGGCTTATCGATAGCGAACGCGAGATAGATGTCTCGCGGCTTTCGCAGACGTATGGAGCCATTCTGATTGCGTTATCGTTTCGTACATCAGAGAACGAGCAATTTCGAGATCGTATATTTTTGTATTCTCAGCAATGTGTCGGCGAAGTTACTTTTCGCCGTTACGATAAGCTGCAATGCTCGATGCATCTTTAACATATTTCGTTATTAAAAACACGAGGAACTGCAACGGCATTGCAGTCTGGCGACGTGAAAACTTTGAGAATTTTTTAAGCAACGATACGAAATATACGGAAATATTTTTCAAGCGGAAAGTTTCGTCGTCACGCTGGCTATTTTGAATAATTTCACGCAAATCGTATTTCGTAACTTTTTATGAGATGATACTTGTAACTTTCCCCGATATCATGCGCGAAATAGATTGCAGCGATGCCTTTACCGGCTTGTATTCGTATTCTGTTAAAAATAGAAAATTCTATTTTTCATTAAACAAAGATTGATATGAGAAACGCGGCAGCTTTGTCTTCCCTGAGAAATATAGCGGTAATTTTGTCTTCCCCATTTGTTTTTCTTTGTATTTTTTTCTTCGACAGTGCGACATAGAAATTAAGAAAAACCTATCGCGATTTTTAAAAAATATAATGTTCCAGCGATGAAAGAAATTACTTTATTATATAAAATAATAATTTTAATTTTAATTTCTTTTACGTATGTATATATATGTATCTATTCTCGCATTCTTATTCTGACTCAACAAATTGTATCTCAACCTTTTGTCTTTCGGTGAACGTACATGCGCAAGTTAATTAGCCCGTAGAGACATCCGCCGCGGGACAAACGCGAACACGATGCACTTTCTTGCATCCTCCTCCGTTCTTCATTCTTGTGCTCACCTGTTCTTCCTCCCGTGCTATTGGATTAATTCGCGCGCCCGGCTTTGTATCTCCCCGACATCAGAAGTACGACAACATAGCTCGGGGCAGGGCGCAAACTTTTATTGAACCGAGCGGAACGTACACGGGCCAGCGTTCACTATCGATCTCCCTCGCGTACGTCTCGCGCGTGCATCATCGTTCGGTACGGCATCGTATTTCTGGGCAAAGAACGCATTATTAAATCCCCGCCCTTTGTTTCGCAGCCGCCGCCACCGCCACCGCCGTCGCCGCGTTTCTCCGATCGTGCCCGCGGAACGCATCGCGCGCGGCGCGACTGGAATGAAATTTTTCGCTTTAAAACGTTACCTGCCCGGCGGCGGCGGCGGCGGCGGCAGATACCTGTACTCAGCCGATTACAAAGGAATCAACAGCGAACAATTGGATTTCTCTGGCCGAGCAGCGCCGCATTCCCGAGGGCGAAGTTCACGGGCGCATCCAGAAATTCGATTGCCGTATGAAGGAGCAGCGCAGGCGGAGGATGGTACTGCGGCTTTTGCCGCGGCACATTGTTCGGCAACATTCGCTGCGTGTCACAGCGCTCGATAGTTTATGCGTAACGTCGAGGTAATAATTTTCCTATAATTTACGAAAGTTGTTTCGTCAAATAATTCATAAATGTATTCTCGAACGAGAAGAATAAGGCAACACACAAAAGCGATTAATATTCCTATCGTTGATTTAAAAAATTAATTATACTTTAATTCTGATCCATTAAAAAAATTTATTAAATATTTAAATATAAGAGAGAGATTTCATCATGCTCATTTCAAATTTTATTATACTCATATTTGAAGAAATATTAAATGAAGCCTTACCTACGTTCAGTATTCCTTTGATGCAAAGACCCAATGATGCAAAATTATATTAGCTGTAGCAAGTTGCATCGCAATTCGCCGCTAGCATTAATTACCGCACGTTTCGTAATAAGGATATAGATGAGCGGCGCGGCATATTATACCGTCCTCTCCTCATTACTGTAACAATTGATTTGGAGCTTTTCGTCTGTGTAACATTCGATATCGTCGCGTCAAACGGAAATGCAGTTTCGATCTCGATTTTTATTCATCCCCTCCAGGGACGAATAATCTCCCAGTTGGGCATTAAAAGCCAACCGCAGCGTGTTGCGACGATCGGCGATGGACCCTGCGGCATACGAATAGCTCCCTGGTGGCCCCGTTAGAACTGTATTCATTCCCCAGGAAGTGAGATTGCGCGGAAATCCCGACGGACTAGCGGGCAGTCGACCCCGCCTGTAATTTCGTCATTTGGGGATAGACTTTACGAAATGACACTTTTTCCTCCGTGCGGTTTATACGTTCGTTCGGCGTGATGAACAGGAAGTGTGTCAAGTTGGCGTTTCTAGAGATAGGGAAAATTAGCTCAAACAAGCAGAATTGCGTCCGAAATTTGTTATTCCACGATTCCCTAAAAAAACATACGATAAAAATACATAAGTTTACATAATCAAAAGTGTAATTGTAATAATATAATAAATAATGTAATAAGTAAGAAGATATCCAAAATTTCTAAAAACAAAAAAAACAAAATAAAAAACGATATGCGAAATACTGAATCCATTTAGATAGGATAGAAAGATATCTATTCTATCTAAAGATATAATAAAAGATAGGATAGAAAAAAAATGAAAAAAAAGGAGAAAAAATTTTTAAACGTTTCAAAAAAAATCGTTCAACTTCAATGCTATATTATCAGAAAAACATACTTCGAGATTTATCCTATCTAAATGAATTCCGAGTGTTTCATATGCGTATGTGTTTAATGACTCTTGCTCTATGTTTATCTTGTCTAGGAATGTACATTTCGTCTTTCAGAAAATCGGACCAATCACTACTTTTAACATTGCAATGCGTCGTGCTATTGGTTGTCACCTTGATAATTTTAATCGATGATCCATATTCTGTAGTATATATACTCCATGCCGTTTCTTCAATCCACAGTTGTAGCATTCGTTACTCAAGCATCTGCGATCTGCGTCTACTAATACCGTTTACTTGCAATTTCGTTATGTTAACAATCGTAAACATGAAGTCACTTGTATTTGTTATACTTGGAGCGATTTTGGTTCTGGGAATTATTGCCTCTACTGAAGCTCAAAGCACTGAAGCGCCACAGGAAAAATCTTTTTGGCAAAAAATAATTTCTCCCTTCGTAAGATCAATCGAAAACCTTAAGAATGCTGGCCCATCCTGGATATCCAAGCCAAGTGAACATCATCCGCAATAAAAAGGTAAAATTTTTGCTAAAATATCTGAATTAAAACGATATATGAATTAACTAACAAAATTATTATAAATTCTTCTATAAAATAAATTTTTGAATGAAAAAACATTGGTCGATTTTTAATTGCAATTTTTATCAAAATTTATATTAATCTATAACATCTAATGTTAAAACGACGAGTGTTAAAACATTATTACATTAGTATTATTCTCTCTAAATGCTTGAATTCCAATGGAATTCGTTTCAATAATAAACAGAATAAATTATCGTTCTCTATGAGTATTTTGAGTTTATTATATTATATATGATATTTTCATTTTACGTGTCTTTCCTTTCTAATTTTAAATCAAATTCTATCTTATAATAAAATTATAATAATAAATTTTATTTTCTTTGATTTCAGCCTTTTGTGATCTATGGATACAAAAACAATGTAATTATACGAAGATGCCATTCTGTATACGAGGAAAAGTGTCAACCAAATGTTTTCATCTAATCGTAAGATAATGAATATTTGAATACTTACTTTGTTCTGTGCAATCTATGCTGTCTTTCACACAACAAGCATTAAGAAAAATCTATGTAAATCAAATGGAATAAATAGCATCTTGAAAAAAAAGACATGTGTTAATTCATAATTATAATTGGCAGCATACATATATGCAAACGTATTATACACGTAGACTTTAAGTTCTTATCTATAATTCCGCAATTTATGAAAATAGGAATGATTACAATTTAACAATAGGAATGATTACAATTTAAAATTACATTTAACTTTTCTATTAATTTGCGATAACTTGATTAAAAAAAATAAAGTTTTTTTCTATTAAAATTTTTTAGAAGTTATTTCAATTCTCTTCCTTAATGACTTGAAAAAATTTTAAATAAAGAGATAACAACGTATAATTATATCATTATTTTACCGTTGGAAATCTGATCTATAGGATATTATAAAATATGTGACATTAAAGAAAATTGTCCAATTTTTTCATCAAGTTACAAATTGTTACTTCTTTTCGCGTTTTCGAGCGAAAAGCTTCTAACGAGCAGTTTGATTACAAAGTAAAATTTAAAAATTCGATCCGAATGATACACGCAGCTCTAAAGAATCCTGAATGGCGGAATCGATGAATTGATTAATCTTGACGCTTACCGCCTTGTACTTGGACTGTTTTATTATTAAAGCTTAAACACGACGAAGGTACACTGGTTGGTGCTCAGCTTTCCAGCAGTACCGTACGTCTTTGAATTGGTAACATTTGTCGGTGATTGGAAGAATTTACGAGGTTCTCTCTTGTCTGGAACGCTTATTTATTCTACTGATATCATCGTTAAAATTAAGAAACATGTTTACATGTTTACATATCTGTCTTTTTATTACATATTTCTTTAATTCCGCTGAGTATATTAATTCCTTTAATAGTAAATTCTTTTTTATCATTGTACGTGGATGCGTATATCATGTCCAAGTTTTCCGTGCGAGGCTAATAATGTCCCGAATACATCTTCCAGGAAAGGTAAATATCGCCTTTCGCTTCGCCTCTAGCGTGCCTGCGAGCGAAAGGTGGCGTAATTTTGGTAATTGCCACAGTTCATTACACACGCGTATACAAAGGGGCCGACACACCGACGATCGTGTACTTTGTACACAATTTTTCCTCGGTATTGGTTCACTTGGCTCTTCATGTTGGGTGTGGCGTTCCAAGAGTGCATCTGCAGCACGCGAATGTGTCCCTCGAGGGCTCATTAAAGCGTAGCGTTGCCCGATGCTGCGGTGGCGTGAAAGCACACCTTGCGCATACGCACTTTTTTTACTTTTGTAATTTTGATCATTATCTGTGGCAGTTTGGATATTGCACTCAACCCAAAATAGTCTTTACTTCTTTATCGTCGAACTGTTACGCGAAATTATCCTAGATAATGAAAATTCGATATACAACAAATACATATATAAAATATATAAAATATATAAATATATATATTATATATATATAAAATATATAAATATATATACATATAATTTAATAAATAAATATATAAATATATAAATATACATTTATTTATTACATATCTCGTATATGTATATATATATATATATATATATATATATATACACACAATATGTACATTTATTTGCGCTTCGACAATTTTCTTTGAAGTCAGTTCAGACCTCTCTCTCCTTCATTTCTCTTAAATTCCGAGATTTAGTCACAGACTAAAGGCGAGAGAATTTCATTTACGTCGTTCCGATCCGTTGCATATTCGAACGATGTAAGATTTTCAAGGAACGAGCCAATCGAGTATCTGCGTTCCATGCAGGTGCACAGTGGAAGGAAAAAAAAGGGGATCGATACCAGCGTCGTCTCTCGTGCAAAATCCGTTCGGGGGATCACGATGCCCCTCCACCTCTCCCCCTCTTTTCGAAGCGACTCCCTTTGATGTCGCTGGACGGAGTCGAAGATTTTGAAATTCCGGCCGAGGTATCGGAAAGAGCGAGAATTTCACTTACGTCGTCGATCTTCGCTTATCCGGGGCCGCGTAAAATTTTCGGGGAAATACAGGGGCGCACATGCAGGCGTTGCCAGCCGCATATTCGAGAGAGCCCAGGTGCACCATCGCCATCGGGGGACGATCGGCGGCGGACGATGTGCGCGCTCGAGAAAACCCGAGCATTACCTTCCTTCCCAGCCCTCACGTGCCGTCCCTTTTTCTTCGTTCCGCCGGCATATCGGGCACGATTTTTCAAAGCGACTCACGTCCTCTCAATGTGTGATATGCCTCTCAAGCGACACGAAGCCGAGGGAGACACGCGAGTACGCTGCGTGTACGTATCTACGTTCAGCCATATATTAATGCATATACGAGCTATTTCACCGCAAAGAAAATGAGAAAGAGGAAGAAATAAAGAAAAAGGAAGAAAGAGAAAGAGAGCCACAAAGTCACTTTTTACTTGCGGATTTTCTAAGCAAAAATATGAAGTCGACCTTTCCTTAATAAAGATGTCAAGTCTGAAAAGCTACGATTCAAGATAAAGAGTTTTCCCAGGGATCAAGCTTGAGAACGCGAACAGGATGAAATCATACTCTTCATTCGGTTCTACTTATATTTTAAAGATTACGTGAACATTTTTATTAAAATCTTACAGCAAATAGAAATAGAATATCTTTTAAGATTTAAAGAAATAGAATAGGAATCTCGTACATGAAACGACAAAAGGATAATCTTTTGAAATAAGATGCCTAAACAAATATTATTCAAACATTGTTATTTGTATTATCGCTTAAAGCGTATTACTCAAGCGACATTACCATCCCTTCGAGTCATAGCGAGTGCATATAAGATAAAAGCTTTCCTCGGTACATTCTTGATGTCCTGCTTTCTACAAAATAATACTGTTATCTACAGATAATTCCATTTCCTGTCATTTGGAAAATATGAAAATGTATCCTGAAGATTTACTTGTCTCGAATACTTTTCCTGTCGTTACACGCGAGATCGCGTCGCATTTATTCCCTACTTCAGAATCATATATCCATGCTGCATACGAGATAAATTCAACAGCCGAAGCGCTGAAAAGCACGGGTGTACCAAGTCCAGTTTTGGGAAAGATTTAAACCAACTCGGAGAGTTAGTTGTTGGCTTAGACGTCTCACTTTCCACAATCCGAAGCGTGCGAAAAAGTTTTCTGCCGTCAGCGTTACTGCATGTAAGTCGCACTGATACAGCATAATGACTTTAAGTTTGTTCTACTCGGAATTAGCGTCGCGTGACTCAGTCTACCTGTACTTTCAGCGTTTCGATCTAACGGGATACGAGATCGAAACTGCGATCACCCTTCGCGATAATGAACGGATGTTAACTCGTGTGATAATCGCGCATAACAGTTACTTAACTGCCGCCGCAGCGTAAAAACGCTTTTAATATAAATGCAAACGATCGCGATTTCTTCCGCGGGGAAACACACACGTGGCGATACGAAACACGGCTTCGTCATACTCGCGCGATAATCGCGCGCGGCTTTTTTTTTCCGGCACGACCGCAATAACGGACGACGACGGTGATAAATCCGTTCTCGTGGCTGTGCATGCCGGATCTAGACGCCGCGTTGTAACACGCCGAAGGAGACCGTATATACATCAAAGTCTTTGATTTTCCGCGGCTGCTGAATCGCCCCGCGAAATCTGAATTTTTATACGAAGGCAAAAGTGAAAGAAGGCAAAATCACCCTGTCAAAGGCAAGCATATTCGCTCTCGCGGGACTACAGTGATTTATATTGAAATAACACCGTCAGGTAAACGAACAGATTGACGGATAAGCCGGCGCGCGAGTATGCTCTCCGTGCGTGTATCTTGGCATACGTGTATACATATGTATATGTTTCATCGTCGAGATGTATACGAAGGCGTAAGAGTGCCTCGGTAATGTTCGAGCTCGCTGAAATAACTCCAGGATTGCCTTGAGAGGATCATCCTTATTTGAAAATTGGATGAAAATCTCATCGTCTTCAGGACTTCATGTACCGTCCCGAAAAATGAGCTGAGATCTTACAGTTCCTGGCATTGATAAGACGCAATCGAGCCCGGGTCGAAAATGGATTTAGAGTGGATCTAAAGTGACATTTAAAAAATATGGTACGATGTATTCCGAATGTCGAGCAGAATCTCCACAGATCTCGAGTCAATTTAATAAGATATACGCGCGTGTATGCGGAAAAATTCATAGTTTTATTCTCATAATTTTCGAATAAGCTATAAAATAAAAAAAAAAGATTTAAACGAAAATTTTCAATTGTGAAATAATATATATTTTTCCTCGTTTACACGCCTCGCCAACAAAAATAATTGTAATGAAATATACTAATCTTGCTCTTCTCATAGCGGATGACTATATAACGACGAAACTAATTTTAAGACGCTCTTCTTCGAATGTCGAAACGCTCTTGACTTGCGAATAATAGCATTCCTATTGCATGTAAATTTCCCTCTTGCAAACGTGGGCGACGACGGCGGGGGAGGCGCACCATGCACACGGACATCGAATGCGACGAACTGGCACGACTGGCAGATACAACCTGGCTGTTAGTTTAGCTCAGTTTAATTTAGTTTAGTTTAGTTTAGTCAATAGTTCAGCCGTTATTGTATCCCGACGTGGCAGCGAGCGCCGAAGGACCATCCTCTTCATTTGCATACCGGGTGTGCCCGCGTAAATACTTGACTCGGGAAAAGTCTGCTCTTGGCACATCAAAGGGACGCGGCGCGAATTAACCCGCGCGTTACCATCCCGCCCGCAAACAGAACCGACGAAATATCGGCTTTGAACGCGCCGTCATTGTTGCGCGTTAAACGCGTCGCTTAGAGGCGAACGCGCCTTGGCGCGCGGTGATAAAGCGCGCCTGTTGTCGCGGCCGTTGGAAAGTTTCGCGAATCTCTTGACACAAAGAACAATTAACATTCCCCAATTAAATAGAGCGAGTTTAATAGACCGTCGCCTTTTGGTAGACAATGTGTATACACTTGCAAGTATTAGATACTTCCACCTATTAAAACTGTATGCATCTTTATTAGCTTAATCGACAATATACAAGCATCACTCAGCAATTCATCTGTCGGTGTTTACAAAGAATTGCATATAAAATAGTTTGTTCTGCGCACCTATATGTATCTGTATATATATATATATTCGTACGTATACATATACGTATATTCAATATAATTTCGTTTACTAATAAAACGTATGCAAGAATCTTAAATAAACGTAAAATACACTGCGAGTCTTGACATACACGTGATTCGAGGAACAATTCCAAGTGAGAAGAGTGGCAAATTGTTGCTTATCAAAAAGAAAAGTATAATTGCAAATACTACAAATGTTGCAACTGAATAAACTAATATCGTCTATAGTAAAAAAAAAAAAAGAAAACTTCAAAGCATTCTTCAATCGGCATCTTGCGGTAAAATTAATTAGTGGTATAACACTATGTACAAATAATTTCATATTTTATACATTAATTTTGTTTAAAAATTATAACTGATATATACATTAAGACTCATATTATAGATAATATTTAATAAACTCCATTCGGCAGAAACTAAAAAGAATTAAGAGTAATGAAGTATTTTATTAAAAGCATTGTAGGATGCCTCTAAATCGAATACCAATTGTCTGACTTGTGATTCCGATAACTCGTCCGAGGCAGACATGTTGTCAAGAGTCTGTAACCATTCTACAATTTTCTCTTTACCATCAAAGTCACTGGGTAGTATAGTGAGACGATTCATACTGTCTACGAGATCTCTTAGATCCGGGTGTAGTTGATCCACAGCTTTGAGTTCCAGTCGTAATCTATCCATGAGTGTGATAAACAGTGAAACAACATCAGCAATGCATTTAGAAGTGTTGCCTTTGTCATCTTTTATCGTGATTGGTCTGTCCTCCTTGATTCTCTCGAGGGCAGCGGGACAATCTAAGCGGAACGCTTTGGTAAAGGAGTCGATTGTTGGAAATTGATCGCCTTGCACCTGCAACAAGATCGTAGAGTTTATATTCTTCATTAAATATCCCTAATAAATATATTAAATAGCATCATATAGAAAGACTTATATTCAGTTCTCGTTTCGTGCATTCAACGCTCACCTGTTTAAATGCTGCTTTATATTGCATTAACAGTTTGAAGCACGCTGGCGTGTATTCCTTTGGCGTAACGCAGTCCCTGATGTAAGCCTTTTCCAAATGCTGCAACGTATTTACCACGGCATACAGATCCGCCTGATTTTCGTGCTTCTCCCGTTCCCGGGCATTTTTGTACAGCTTAACTTCTTCGTATAATTCGGGACGATCCTGAGTAATCGACATCGTTCTAGAACTGTAAAGAAAAACCGATATCTCAGCAATACTAAAAGAGCACCTTTGAGGTTAGGTAATAAGTATTGAGCGACCGCGCCTATTGTTTACAGAGATTTCAGCCACTTTGTCAAGTGTCGCGTTAATTTGTCAGATTTTATGGATTGATTCCTTTTTGTCGTTACAATAGCTCGATAAGATATCAAACGTCAAACAGTTCAACACGATAACGTAACAAGTTTCGAAGAATGTAGCTCTTATTCCGTACCTTTATGCTGCGAATATCGTTGATTTCGCGTCTATCTACGATAATAAAAACGAAATATTATGGATCGTATTAAGACGTCGAAAATAATAAAATTAAAGCGATTGACAGCCAAACGGCTTATCAGTCTTATCACTGCACAAAACACAACAGCAGTGAGCAGAACACTGATGAATCATAGAACAGAGCCATCTGTTGTGAGTTCGTAATAACAGAATGTAAGCCTGAGATGGCAGGTCGATTTTATCTATTGTAAATTATAATTAAAAAATAAGTTGTAAAAATAATTGATAAGCTATGATCCTTTATATTGATCTTTTTTCTTGACATATCTTTAAATTTAATTTTAATAAAGATTTATCGTTTATCTATATGTATTTAAATATTTTATATCATACAATAAATATTTACTATATGTATATATATTATATAATACCGTTTTCTTCCTGTTGTTTTTCCAATAAATTTGACATGATTTTTCGCTTAGACTTTTTGTACCTTGCATACATAATTAATAAAAGAACCCGAAAAATGTTTCAATATAAAATAAACAATAATTGTCATGTATTTATTACTGCGTAAATAAATAATATATTTTATATTATATATTTAAAAAAAGATTTAAATACAAAAATAATGAAAAATAATGTAGTCAAATTTTAAAATATTAATTTATAATTTATACACACAGTAAATATGTATAAGTGTGATAAAATAGCTATATAAATGTTCTTATTTTTTTCTCCTTCATGTTGTTATCAATTTTAGATACAAAGTTAGATGGTACGTTACTTCTGTATCTATACAAAAGCTGATATTGTTCTTATTGTTAAGAGGTAATAAGAAATTTGGCTTGTAATTTGGCTGGCCGGGGGATTGTTTACAGCCTCTTTAGAATGTTTCGCAACGATAAGAAATATATATTTCATATATCGCAATATATTAAAAATACATTTTGTCCTTAACAGGAGAAATTAAAAGCAAACCTACTTTGTTACAGCTATTAAATGCAACCGTATCTTATTTTGCTATGATGTATTCAATATCAAATAATAATATCAAATAATATCAAATAATATCGGTAATATCAAATAATATTATAGTGATAGGATAAAAGCGTGGAATATACCTCATATGTAAACGAATACAATGTATAACATAAAGGATACATATCTTAGCATAAATAGAAAATAGAAGAAAAAGATTTGATAATAACACTTAATATAAAAAAAAGAATAAAAATATGTACATATCTGCAACACACTTTATATATACCTATTTACATAATGTGGTAAAAATAAAATTAATTAAGCAATAACGATTTAAGTTTTCTTGCTTAATTTTACTTTAACATTTTCGCAACTTTAATTTAATCTGATATATATCATTTATCATATATATTATTTAATTTTTAGCAAGACTAACGTAAAAATCGTAGGATTATAAAAAAATAGGAATATGTATAAATTATACAATATAGAATAATGTTATATAATTTTGTATAGATAGTATATGTGACACTTTTAAAACATTTTTATCCCGGCAGATCATACATATATAACGTACAAGTGTACATATTGTAACGAAACATAAGGCTAAACATCGACAAGCGAATAATATGTTTACATAACTTTCACTTCTCTCGTGAACGATATTCTGTGAACAGGAAACATCTGTTGAAGTTTTCTTTTTCTGTCGACGTTGAATCAATTATTTGACCAACGATTACATCCCCACAAAAAGTACAAAATTACAAATATTTAGATCTCACTGATATTTCACGCTGTTGCAATTTAGGTAAATTATGGAGTTAACTTAAATCATAGAACGTTAAAATACTATTGCATTAAAATTAGTAGATGTGTAGTAAACAAGATATTTCTCCCTGTTATAAATCATATATACATACGAATATTTGTAACAATATGAAATGTGGATAACAGTCACTAAAACATGACTAGTGCGCATGTATAATTTTTACAGCAGGACTTTTCTTATGTATGATATTCTGTGAGAAAGAAGCATCTGCTGAATTTCTTTCAGTTGTTGAATCGATTACTTAATTGGCAAACGCATTTCGACGTAAGTGTCGACTATAGTGTTAAATTGCAAATATGTCGATGTAAGAGTGATATTTTATGTATTATATTACGGACTAAATTATGGAAAATAACTTAAATTTTATGTATTATATTACAGACTAAATTATGGAAAATAACTTAAATTGTAAAACGTTAAAATTAATGCTAGAAGAGAGAATATTTAATGATCACATCGAATATGGTAGGGTAAGCGAATCTTTGTCTACTACATCTCCATCATAACTATTTCAGAGCTAGCACAGAAATGATCAATATTGTGGATAGATACTTCAGTCTTAACCGAACGCTTTTGGTGATAGTTGGCTTGTGGCCTTATAAAAAATCTGGATATATTCAACTGCAATTAATCTGCATCTTTAGTATTCTTATATCTGGTGTTATATTTCAGGTATTTTAATTTTAATTTTAGTGATATATGTATCACTATCATTTAACACATATCTCAGATTTTATTGAAACAATTTGTATATATGGGTTTTCCTGTCCTGACATTTAATTGACATTATCTTGAAATGTTAAATTTATAGAATATGTTTCTAGAGCAATATTAAATATAAAAATTCTTTTTAATATTTTTAATATTGAAAAGAATTTTTAATATTTAACATTTAAATTTCAGAGTCAAGTAAATAATAAATGATTATTCTAATTTCTTAAAAGAACTTATTACTTACAGCTTACGACAATTTTAACTTCAAAATGTACTGTAGAATTGATCATAAAAATTCTATCTTCTGCACTTGTTTTCAGCGGCTTTATCATAAAATATAATTCCTTTTATGTAAATAGTAAAACGGTAAGTTCATTGTCTATACTACATTCGTTCAAATAAATATCTTAGTATTAAAAATTATAATATTAAAAATTTATACCTAACAACTTGTTTAAAAATTTTATTAAAATAAATAGCATTTTGAAAATTTATTGAAAGAATAGGTAAAGTATTTAATGGAACAAGTTCAGGATATCTATAATGATTTAAGAGACAATAATGAAATTGCTATCGTTGATAAATATGGGAATATCGCAAAGTTCTATACAACTGGTATTACAAGTAAGACATGTTTGCTTTCCTCTGTCTTCTTGTATATCAAATCGTTATTGAGTTTTCTATTGAAACTTTTACAAACATATTTAGATTTGAATTATACAAAATCACATTAAATTCTTAATATTTGGATTTAAATGCATTAAAGATGAAAAAAACAAATTTCTTACAAAAGTTCTCATAATGAAAATAATTTTTACTTTGTATTTTGTTCTAAATATAATATTTTAAGAAATATAATTGAGAGATGAAATAATATACATATATGTATATAGTTACTTCACTGAATATATATGAAATAACACTGATATATCATATAATTTTTATGAGTGGCAAATATATATTAAATATAAAAGATATACTCATAAAATATTTTATGATGTGATACTTATGACAATGTAAAATTTTTAATTAAATTTAATTTTTATTAGAAAACTATATTTTACATTATTCATTTTATATTGTTAGTGAGTTTCTGTTCTGGCGTGTTTATTTTTTTGAGTGCTCAATTATGGCCAGATTTTATCCATATTATATTATCTACAAACGTGTCTCGATCACGTAATCTCCAGATCTCCACTGAATATTTCATCGATCGAGAAAAATATTTCTACTTATTGTTATTTCATGTAACTGCAACTCTGCTCATAGGATGTGTTGTAGTAATAGCAACAGGGACGATGCTCATAGCATATCTTCAATATGCTTGCGGAATGTTTAAAATTGCTAGGTAAAATAATAAACATAAGAATATAAATTAAGAATTAGTTTTCNATTAATATTTATACATTTTTGAAAACTTTTTTTATGCAGTTATAAAATTTTATTTTGTAAACTATATGAGAATGTCAAAAAAAAGAAAATTTAAATAGTTATTATATTTAAACATTTATATTAAATATTTATATTAACAAATTATGCATATCAATATTTTATTATTTCAATATCGGCGTTGTTAACGTTGTTGGTAATATAATATAAAACACAATGTACATAAAATTTTCAATTTTGCGTTATAAATAGAATTTTAAATCAAATAATATCAAATAAAAAAAAGTAAGGACATCATATTTTTACTTATCTCTATATCTCTAAATTTTTAATAGGATGATTATCATATAGGATGATATCATATTATAAATATTGCAATTTTTTTAATCGTAAACGTTCATGTGAATGTTATGGTCTAATATTATGTTAATAAAATCATAATGTTATTTTTTAAGTTATACTTTTTAAGTTATATTATTATTGTCCATTTTAGAATAAATTTTCATATAATTATCAATAAATAAATTATTTGCAGTTACCGTATCGAGACAGCAATACAAATTTCTATATTAAAACATATTAACTTGCAGAATCAAATTCTAGCTTATAAAGGCATAGTCCGTGCTGTAGATATTCATCGGAAAGCTATAATGTTGTTATTTATATATTCTAGATAACATAAATAAATATTACATATAATATGTACATATAAATACTACATGTATATAATAACGCTTTTGTTTTATAGATTCTCCAGCTATCTAATATCCAGCTTTGACATATCATTCATGCTTTTAATCGTAGTCGGAGTACTTTCTATAAGCCTAAATATTTTTCGAGTAAGTCTTTGTTCTTACTTATAAATTCACATTCAATAACTTACATGCCTATTTCTTTATATTGTTTTATTACCATAAAGCAATTTAAAGAAG
Source organism: Tetramorium alpestre (assembly GCA_021460005.1). Classification (NCBI taxonomy): domain Eukaryota; kingdom Metazoa; phylum Arthropoda; class Insecta; order Hymenoptera; family Formicidae; genus Tetramorium; species Tetramorium alpestre. The sequence continues at coordinate 116,562 of JAJVSH010000146.1, read as the reverse complement.
TAGGCATGCAAGTTATTAAATGTGAATTTATATAATAATTTTATTATTATCTCTTTCTATTAAAATATCAAATAAAACGATTTATTCAACAAATATTTTATGATGTGATACTTATAACAATCTAAAATTTCATATTGTTAGAAAACTAAAACTCTCTAAAATCTGATATTTTAGATTAAAAATTATAGCAAAAGATTATTCAGATTTGGATTATAATACGTTTAAATCTTAGTGATTTAATTTTTATCTGGACTTACTTTCAAATTCACATTTTTTAAATATGGACTATTTAATATTTTAAATATTAAATGAAAAATAATTATGACAAAAGAGAACATTACTATTAATTTTAAAGCTATTTATTTTCTGAAATTTATTTAAAAAATTATAATAATCTAACAAAAAATTGTGCAGTATTAAAAATTAAAAAAAAAATTTTTTTTTAAATAATTATGATAAAAATGACAATTATAATTTTTATTTGTAAAGATTATTCATATTTAATAGATTAACTTATAATTGATAAATTTTATGCAACATTCTTCTAAATTAATGTTTATGTAAGTTATGTTTATATTATACTTCTTTTAGGAATTGATCTTAATAGCATATTCGTGTATTAGATTTTTCAGACTGTATTTTTCGGATATAATACTGAAGAATTTCTGCTTAACTTTGTACTTGCATTTCTCTGTTTTCTATATATGTTCTTAGCTAATTTCATCGGACAACAAATTATAGATCATAATAACCACGTATATGCCACTGCGTAAGTAGTATAACTTTATATTGCATATACGTATGTTGTATATACAATATAATTTATAAATTTAATTATCCACTCTTAGAAAAAAAATGTTAAATCGGTTCTTGCAAGTATGTGTGTGACGATGCGCCGGTGCGTCGGTGCATCAGCCATTTTTTTAATTTTAAATCTTTACGAAAATTGTGATAATAACAAGAACATGCGCGCGTAAAACACTAGTTATCATTAAAAAAAAAAATAATGTCGCGTGTATTAATTAATTCGTTCATAAATATACACATATAATGTAAAAACTTTACGTAAATATATTCATTTTTCTTAAACGTTTCATATTATTATTATTATTACTTTTAGATACAAATCCCAGTGGTATATATCTCCTTTACATATACAAAAATTAATACTGTTTCTATTGCAAAGAGGCAATAAGAGTTTTGGCCTGTGTGTTGGTAGATTATTCATAGCATCTATAGAATGTTTTGCCACGGTACAAAATATTTCACATATCACATATGTATAATATACAAATATTTCATATATGATATAAAATAATATTAATAATCTCATATAGAATATCCAATAATTTTACATTATATTGAAATTATTTCTATTTTAATATGATGAAATAAAGGTAAATATGATTTATTACAGCTAACTAATGCAGCCATATCTTATTTTACTATTATGTATTCCATGCGAATAACAACATAATGTACCAATAAAGACAGAATTCTGTAGATTTTATATTAAAAAACGGATATTACATGCATAAAAGATGCGAAAACGATAAATAGAAAAAGATTTTATTAAGCATTCTTAATGTAAGAAAAAATGTAATAAATATATATATTCATATATTTATTACATCACATGATTTATTACATCACTATACATACTATGCAAATTATGTCATAAAAGTAAAATAAATTCAGTAACATTTTATGTATTATTTTTAAATTCCATTTTGCGAATATATACTACTATCTTTCAGTAACTATGGACTAACATGGACATTTTAAATTAAACAACCATTGCAATGAAAAAATATATTTAATATAACAATATTATTACAACGATAATATTTCAAATATTAAACAATTTATCAATTTAACACATTATAAAAAATATCGTTGTATGATATATACATTTGATTCAAAAATGGTTGGCTGTATACAGATTGCACAATTATTTTTATATCGTATCACTGCAGCGTTTTTATAAAAAAAAAAGATCACAATTATATACAATATCTAATTGAAATAGCCAGCAGTATCTGAAGAAACCTAACACAGAAAATGCTTTTGTTACAAAGTGCAATCTGTGAACTAGAAAACTCTACAATTCTCTATATTATTAGAATTGTCTATATTATTTTAAATATATAAAAAGTGTAAATAAATTAAATTAGAAATTAAATATCTGTTGCATCACGTCGGGTTTATCACTGCTAGGCTTTCTCGAACAGAACGGCAATTCTCTTTGTTCTTCTATACAGGGACAGTTAAACTCTTTGAGAATTCGTTTTTTGCGCTCACGCGATTTCCCCGTGTTCTCAATATCAGGAATCTCGCAATTATTATTTATACTTATATGCATCACTTCTAAGGTAAGATTATCCTTATCTAAGATATTCCAAGGTGGATAAACATTTATCACAACTTCCGATATCATTTTCAATGTACCTATTATATCACAGACTAACATTATTGTTATATTCTTGTACAAGTCTTCCTTTGATCGGGCTTGAATATTATCCACTTCTGCCTGTTCGATCTGTACGTCACTTTGAAGGAGATTGTAACGATCCTCGAGCAAGACGCCATCCAGAAACTGGTTGCCGAATTGCTTTGTAGAATCATGTACAAGTACGCTGATGTACCGTACTGACGTACTATCATCATGATCCTTATTCATTCGATAACGCCATATACGAATACCGGATACTTGCGCGTTGACCAAAGACTGCAGTCTCGCAACCATGCTTCCTCTGCGAATAAAAATGCAATATCAGAAATTGCGTTTATGAGACTACATTATTGATACCTACTTTTTAGGTTTGCGACGTTTCTTCCCAGAGTCCAAAAGACGCGCGTGCATACTCCTATCCGGAGACTTTTTCGACGGAGTTGTTATACTGCTAATAATGATTTCAGTTTGGGTCGACTTGCTACTCGTCTTCTGCGTGGTTTTATTTAAAGATGGCACCTGAGAGATCTTCATAGACAGACGTGTACTTTGCATCATTTCTGCTTCTGAACAATAAGTTTCATTCAAATCATTGTTAATTAATTGCATGGTAAAAGGTTGTTCTGAAAGGATACAATTTTCATCTGCCACTGAGAACTGGGATGTTTTTGTTTCAGTTTCCTGTGTATCTGTATCTTCAATGAAATTGCTTAAATTGTTGCTACTGCTAGATGTACTTGCAAGTTTATCACATTCCTCATCCTCCCTATCACTTTTGCTATCATAGCTCGTACCTGTTTCTATCTTTGTGTCATTTTTATCAGCGTTATCACTTGAGCTGTCAGCAAAACTCAATTTCTCTTGTGTCGATGGTGAAAATGTCTCTATATATCCCTGATATTTCTCTGAACTTTTTTTTACTTCAGTTGAAAAGACCAATGTTCTAGCTTTGGTGTCTAAATTTTCGTCTAACTTATTCTGATCCACAGGCATCGTTTGCAGAGTATTACGGTTATCATCAAGTTCCGTCATTGATCTTATATTACCCGTGATGTCATATGACTTTGGACATTTCGGAGAAACACAATCCTCTAGTTCATACTGCAATTTTCTTTTTCTTTTCTTAAAATCGCGATGCGACGCGACACGAATGACAGGAGACGTCTCGTCAGCAGCTACTTTCTCTACATTAGGTGGAGTGTACTGGATCTCGCTCTTACATTCCCACTTCTTCTCTTCATCATAATGTGATTTAAATCGCATCGTACAATTTGCGGAACGTTCCGCGTTTTTCTGGCGATCTGCATTGCCCAGCCTTTCCGCTGTAGCGTTTCTATTTATACGGATCCTTCTCCTGGATCGTTTCCTACTATTACTGAGTATCGGCGATCCCTGGGTGGCCGTAGTCGTCGACGTCCCTAGAACGGGGGACGACTGGGACGAATCGCTCCGGTTCTCGTGAGTCTCGAGCCACTTGCGCACGTAATCCGTCTTCTCGGTGCACGGTATGCGAGCGATTTTCTCGTCGATCGCGAGGACGCGATTCGGCACGGAGCACTGCTCGACGGTGTCGAGCTCGAGGATCGATTGCCCAAAATTCAGGGATCTCACGTACCTCGGCTTGATGCCACACGGTATTGCACCGTCGCGAGAGCGACTGCAGCTCGGTCTGTTGCAATCTGACATCGTAAGTTAGTTCGATTATTTATGTAGCCTTGTTGGCGCGGAATTGCACAGTCGCGTACGGCACAGCGTCGGAATCGTGTGCGCGCTGGGCGCCGCCATGTCATTTCGTTGCCGTAGCGACCAGTCTGCACCTACAGGCTGTTGCGCCCCGCTCGAATATCGAAGAATATCGAATATGCGAAAGAGCAAAGCAGAACTATATTCGATTGTAATCAGTTCTATTTTCTTATTGTTGATTCAAAATTTCTTACAGTTAAATATTAAAAAATGTTTTTTGTTTAAATTTTGTTATACCTTACCTCTAAAATCGTAAAATTATGCGCATTTTTCAACGGTATTTTATTACGTGAAGAAATTGTAAAATAAAATCTATAATTTTTAAGATAGATTTTGAAAAGAATTTTAAACAATTTTTTGTTTACAAATGAAAATGATTATAAAAGTTATTTGAAATCGATATTAATTTATTGATACATTAGCTCAATAGATTTAATTGCTTTAATTTTTATATCGATTAATAATAACTAAAATTAATAATAACATAAATTATTTTTATCTATATAAAAAAAATTATATATATAATTTATATAATTTGATTATAATTTTATCTAATAATAAGATGATTATTATCTAAATAATTGAAAATGTACATTTTCTTATAGCTTATTTTTTGTATGTGTTATAATAATTCTTATTTTCTAACAGCATAAAATTTAATACAAAAATAAACTTAATACAAATAAAAGATAAAAAAGATATCAATCTAATTAATGAAAAAAACAATCTCAAAATGTATTCAACTTTATAGTTACTATTATTTAATCCTACAATTTTTTAAAGAATCACGATATAAGAAAAGCAATTTTAATTTAGTTTTTAATTTAAATAATACAAGTTATTCTAAAAATAATTTATTAATGTTATACATATTCTATCTATAATACATATTCTATGTATAATAGTTGTATTATACATATTCTATGTATAATAGTTGTATATTCCGCTCTCTTTGCCTTCCCCTTCTTTGATGACGTGCTTAAATGTACAAATGCGAGATTTAGTATGATAATATTCTGTGCCCCGCGGACCTGCCTCAATAGCATCCGCTATAGCCCTGATTTGAGCATGCGGATGTGATACTTGGACAACTATCTTACCCCGATACCGAGTGCTCTTATTCAAATGGAACGACAAGGTGTTCCTTCCGATCTCGTTCGACCATGATTGAACCCTCGCGCTCTCGTAGCATTATCATTGATAAACATTTTCGGATAGAAGTCGTTTTTCGGAAATCGGATAGGAATCAATAAAATTTTTCTATTGCATAAGTAAATCGAGGAAAAAGAAAAAAAGCATTTTATTTATTCTGAAGAAAGTATTTTATAAAATTTATTTGCAAATCATTTTACAATATTATTAACTTATTCAAGAGTAACAAATAGTTCCACTGATACTTCAATCGTTTTTTCTTAACTTAACTTTTCTTTTCGTTTTACAAAAATTGAGCACAGTGCAGATTTCTTCGTAAAACCTTCAAGCGGGTTCCATTATTTTTGCAATTAGACAATCAAGAAATCATTAAGATAGAGAAATAAATAGAGAGAGAGAGGAGGAGAGTAAGAAGGAGAGAGAGAGAGAGAGAGAAAGGGTTTAGGCCGGTGTGGAAATCTAAATCGGCGAGAGAGCACCGCGCTGTGCTGGCCGCGCGGGCACAATTACCGGGCGGCGAGTGTCGAGGAACCCTATTTTATATATTAATAGTCGAGATAGCCGCCTGTGTGTTACCGAGAGGGCCACCTCGGTTAGGACGGCGGGAGCCAGGGGGGAGCGGTCTCAGAGGATCGTTGTTGGGAAGTGGAAGAGATCGGGAAGGGAGGAATCGGTCGCGCGAGAGCGAGAGGGCTCGAGAGGCACGTACGATCGATCGAGGGAGATCGAACGATCGGATCCGCGGGACGGCAGAGGGGGGACCTCGAGGGGAGCCTCGAAATGATAGATACGAGGACGGGTATAACGGACCCCTTGCATCTACATGGTAGCCTCAGTTCCAGTTCGCGATGGAGGCTACTTGCTCCTTCTGGCACTAGATAGTCGTGCACCTCTTATCAGGGTGTCAGACTGACAGAACGTGATAAAAAAAAGAGGAGCATAGAGTGAGAGAAAAGGAGGACAAGTCGAGGGGGAAGAGCGAGTAAGGATAGAGAAAGGAAAAAAAAAAGAAAAAGAGCTTTAGGAGTCAAAGAGAAGATCACTGGAAAGAAGAAGAACAAAATAACAAAAGAAGAAGCCAGTAATCGAGGAGTAAAAGAATCAAAGGGTTGCGAATCTAACGAAGAGACATCAGGATATCCTCTGTTCGACATTTTGGGGTACATCGTCTTGAGCTTCTCCCTCGGCGGTGCGCGCGAGGGATGACGACTCGCGCGGTGGCGGTCCAAGACGGGCGTCGTGAGGCCGCGTTATTATTTCGTAGCGCGAAACGCGCGTAATACACGCATACACGTCGTCGTGGCGGAACGGAGGTGACCGGATGCCGGGCGGTGCAGTGATTCGATTGATTCGCTGAAGAGTGTTCGTGGCTTCCACCGAACTTCCGAGTGCCGCGTTAAGCGAGCGTACGTGTGCGTGCGTGGGTGCGTGGGTGCGTTTGTGTCTCTCTCGCTACGTGAACGTACGTGCTTGCGTGCTTGCGAGCGAGCGAGCGCTGATCGGGGGCTTATACAGTGACGCCTTGGGCGCTCTTGTGTACGTGCGGGATCGCGAAGGAAGGCAAAGGCGGTGAGTCCCCGGCTGGTCACCGAGGTGGTCCACCCAAGTGAGAGCATCGTCATCATCCTCGTCATCAGCCCCCATCTACGCGCTGTCGCATTTCAATCAGCGCAGCGCAGAGGAAACGGCGGCCGGACGCGCGCGCCTCATCGAGCTTTCTTCGATTCCTCGCGGTAGGAATTCGCTGGACGTAAAATCGGTAAGATCGAACAGGGGATCGTTCATTGATAAGACCGAAGCACCAGAAAGTCTGCAGGTGTCTCCTTGTGAAATATGATTTAACAAAAATTTGAAATCAAAATATTTATTTTAATGTGACTTAATTTTAATTAAATTTCTTTAATTCTATCAATGTTAAAATAAAATATTATTATGCTGAAATTGGTTATTTTAGAATTTAGGATAAAATAAATTAATCTAATATGAGCAATAATATCAAAAATATAGTTATGTTATTAATTTATTAAAAATTGAAACAAATGAGATACTTGTAAATATCTCACGCGTGAATTGCACCTATTGCAATACATTATTTATGGCATAAAGATTGATAGTCAAATTCAGTCATGTTTTTATCAAATAAATCGTACAAAATTGTTATGCCTTTTATTAAGAAAGTAACATACTATCTTCTTCAAGGAACGTTGGAGAATATTTCTTAGAATTTTTCCAGTGGTACAAATTGGCATCTGTATTTTGCGACATGTCTAATTAATTGATTTCTATCCGCATTTTGCGACATGTCCGATTAGTGAATCAGAGAATCCACGTCATAGTGAGGTACGTCATCCGCCATCATTTCTCTTATCAGGCGCAGCTATTATACTATCGTTGGAATAGAGATGACTACATCCTTAATTTTGCCAGGTGCAAAAGTGTATGTACATATATAGGCTCTTGAAATTGATTTTAAAAATCGATGCTTAATTGTCAAGACTTTGCGGCGATGTCATTGACATTGAGAGATATCATCGAATATTTATTTAGATTTCTCACAGTGCATTGATAATGTTAAAAATTTTTCCAATTTATTATAATTACCTCCACAATATTCGAAAAAATATGAAGGTAGATTTGCTGTCTTACAACATTGCAACGTATTGATAAATGTCAAAATTTGTTGTATTATGTAGTTCACTTCTTTATGTGTTCATGATAAAATGTAAAGTTTTACAAATAGGATAGTATGGTTCATATTTCTTTACATATTTCTTTACATTTTATGACTAAAACATAACGCAAGATGCATTATTTATATATGCATTGGATCGATGCGAAAGTTTAACAGTTCCCATCGCATCGAGGAAAGCATTTAGTGAAAGTTTTATGAAGTAAACAATGTCTTTTTATCTATCCTTAGATAAAAGTTTAATCTTTAATAACTATCATTATTGATTATTGATTTTATCGGATGTTGTCACAATATTAAAAATTTAATAATAACATCTTTGTGAAAACAAGTCATTTTTAAACCTAATTGGAACACGTGACAATTATATTCCTAAGATATTTCTTGAGAGTAAATTTGAGAAGAATAATTTAGGATCAAATCTGCGTGGTTTAGAAAATTACAAAAGGACACAGTACCGTAGAAAAATATCAAAGAAGAAGGCAAGCAACATACGCGATTTGCATATAATTGCAAAAAAAAAATGTAAAATGGCAAATATCCCATATCAGAAACGGCACGAATCTAAGAAGAATCGCGTAGGCGCGCGGATTCGCGTGCATCGCGAACGCGCAGATGATAGAAATAGCGGGAAGGACGGGCGGGGGATTGCGCCCAGTGAAGAAAGAGAGGGATGGGTAGAATGCGAAGGCGTGCGAAGCAGAATGACATTGTTTGCACTCGTGACGTCACTCGTAATTGTAACGAACAATGAGAGAGGCACGACTATGTGTTCGCGAGCCGCATGCCCGGGGTCTAGGGTTACCTGACGTCAGTGGCAGGCTAAATAGAAAAAAAAAGCGTCGCGGTTCTAGTTTTGCAATTACAAGTTGAAGGAACCGGTCGCCAATTAAAATTTGAATAGACTAGCGTGATAAATATTCGCATTTTTATTGATTTATCTTATTTTCTTCTTCGTTTTAAAAACAAATGTTTTATTTTGTAAAACATATTTAGTCAATTAAATTATGAAATTATTATTTCCGATTATTATCACCGATTATTCTATTAACTTAAATTAATTTGTCAATTAAAATTATAATTATGTGATAAGAATAAAAATAAAAATTTTGTACAACAAGACTTTGTTATGAATCACTTGCGATTGACTCGCTAATAGGAGAAATTATATAATTTATTATTTTAATTTATTTTGGGCTTTATATATATATATATATATATATATATATATATTTAAATTCTAAGAGATCTCGTTTTGATTAAAGAAAATGTAGAAATTGGATTTATTAATAAAGACGAGCATAGCAAAATCCACTTGCCATTATAATTCCAAAGATTATAGCACTCACATTAAATTATAACATTCATTCGCGATACGATAAATGTTATGACAATGTATATAAGTTGATCGACTATTTTTAGTGCATATCATTATCAGTATAAGCTGTACAAAATTTTGCAAATAGAGGCACGTTTTGTGCATTATCAGTTTGATGACAAAACTGTTGATTCTGTCAGACAATATAATAAATGTCAACATTTCGTATCACTGAAACTTCCTCAAATTGCTTACACACATCACGCCACATCTTAACAAAATCCTGATAGGTCGTTTCCAGACAGTAAATAAAATCTTGACAACATTCTCTAAGTCTGCGTAAATCCTTATCATCATTTGACGAGGAAAGACTTATTTGAGAAGAGAATGGGCTACAAGCTCGATTATCGACGATTTCGTGACGATATTAATTTATAAGCAAGCACGTGGGCATGCTATGGTCTTATTTGCCATAACTTGCATGTGCGATCATTTCATTCATTTTGCTACGTTTCGCTGCCTTAATATCTACTGTCTCGAAATCAAAGAATTCTCACGACAAAAGAAAAAACCCACGCGTGAACATTCATACAGAAAATTATGTTAGAAATTATATAATTATATTATTTTATAAACGTACCGATAATCATTAAAATATTTAGAGCAATGAAGACATTTTATATTTTGATAAGGAATATATGTGTGCAGATATTATGCGTCTTAGTATTGCAAAGTAAATAATACTGCGATTGTTCACGAAATGCGCATTTTGCTAAATCGTGACATGTATAGAAAACTTCTTTATTTCATTAATAGTTTACAGCATATCGTGCACAAATGATGCACAAACAACGTCGCGCACGTCGAAAAATTTTATATCTACGGAAAATAAAAAAAATTATATGACTACTATATAATTGGCCCACAATCGCCGGATGATCGTAATTAGTCAACGTACTAACAGCGAAATGTGTTTATATACCTGTATTTATCATAGACTACATCAGATGACGTAAATTTGAATCACTGAATTATATCATTCAAATTGTTATTCTCGTCGCTGCTCGAGAAAAATGCGTTTTTGCAGACGGACGAACCTGGTTGCAATAAGCATTTCTTTATTCCGGTTATCGTTATCATGTGTTCTTAGTAGTTTGACATTTCACCTTTCAGAGGGATATTGCATCTGCATGCATATTAGAGGAATTCAGACTAAACCATTTCCATAAACATTTTAATTCGAGTTAACTAAATAGAGATTCAATTAAATCATAAATAACTTTAATTAATGGTAATGGAAACGGTTAATAAGCATATCTCATAGCTATGGAATATATATCATTATTGATGTCTCATCCGTCATTTCACGCAGCTACTAAACTTATTTCAATAATCAGTTTCAACTTGGATTTGATTTAAATCTGTCTTTTATTTTTTTTTTCAAAAGTACACACTTTATACATATTTTGTTAAAAGAGAAGATGAAATCGCGCCGTTTCTTGAAAGAGAATTTGAGGAAGGGGTAAGTTGAAGAGGGTAAAAATTGTAGAAACGCACGAAGCAAGCAAGATTTGCATTTGCATGTCCCAATGCTGAATAATATAATAGCACAATCAGTTGCAAAATAATAGGAAACACGTACTTTTGTTAGAAGGCGTGAATTCGTATCTGATTAGACTATTATTGTTCGTAATTATTTGTTTTCCCGCGGTTTTTCCAGCACGTGCCCGCCTTCGTAAATTTTGCATACTTTACCGACGCGCGTGACCGTGACAATGATGATCTAATTGTAGATTTACACGATTCAGACAATTAATAGGTTAATCAGTAAAAGCGTGTGAAGTGCAAATTTTCTAGACTTTATCTATTTGATATGATCGAATATACTTATAATAAACGAAAGCTTGAAATTTAGATAGCGCGATCAATGTTACACATATCTGTGATTTAAATATTTAATTATTTATTTAGCTATAGAAGAAGAATAATTAATCAAAAGTAATTTATATCGCATGTATTAATACGTGCAAAAAATATATACGTATATGTATATATGTATAATAAATGCAAGATTAAAACTTTGTGGAAGTCGTTACATGGATTTAGAACGCCTCAATGATTATGAGGGTAAAGTCGCATTATGCGGATTTTAAATGCTCGAACAAGTAGGGCTCGGAAAAGTAAAAATGGTTGATAAGTAGAAAGAGAACGGTTATGAAGAATAGGAGGCGTGAGTATTAACCAATGCATGAATAATCATGGAAATTGAATTACTACAAGATTTCGACATAAATAATAAGGATTGTTATATATCAATTGAATTGAATTATAAAATATGTCTTTGAAACCTGAAATATAAAAGTTTTATCAAACTGAAAGACTTCGTTATTTTCTTTAGAAGGAAAAATAGATAGAAAATTCTATTTTCTAAAAACTAACCCCAAGAGATGATATTTGTGATATATTTATTGATTTAGACAACATCACAACAATTTTTGTAGTATATAACGTGTTTTTTTTGGGAAGTCGCAGATCCGATCATTGTGTCAAATCCGCCGGCGCTATGATCGAGGTTGCTCGTGATCGCACGTCGCACGCGGAAGCTAGCGAACAGCGGAGTACTTACGACGGACAATAGCGTTTACTACGAAGGGAATTTCGTTTGCAGAAAGAAGGAGAGAGAGAGAGAGAGAGAGAAGGACGGAGAAGTGGCGAGGCGGACGAGACTGCGGCGACGGCGGCGGCTCTCGATCGGCGACCGAGAGAGGAGGTGGAGAGACTCCGACGAAGATGATGTTCGGTAGGATCAGAAGAGAGGAGGTCTTCTCCGGCAATGGCTGATCGCCGTGGCCGCGATGTCCGCGGCGTATGAGCCGCTCTATCGCGAGGACGACGACGTTAAAACGCTGCCCGCAGCAACCGGATCCACGCGGGATCTACGCGCTCGTGATCGCGATCGTGACGTGGTGGGCGGACGCGGTGCGTGAACGAGGATGAAGGGACGGTCCCTCGAGCCGCGAAACGAGGAGCCGCTGCGTTGTCGCGAGTGAGCCGCGAGCGGTGTCGAGGAGTGTTCATCAATTGCGACGAGCTGCGGCGAGTGCGGGCGAACGCGCGTTCGTTAATAAACGCATGCACGTTAACAAAGAGACAGAAAGAAGGCGAGAGAGAGAGAAAGAGAGAGAGAGAGACGGCGAGTCAATCAGACACTTCCGTAAACAGTCCAAGAGAAAATGAGCACCGCAATGAGCGACGCGGTCGGATGAATCCGGATCTTCGGTGAAAGAAAGTTTGCGTGATCGATTATAGGATTTAAAGCCGCGAGTGCGCCTTCGATGACACTTGAGACTACTCGAAGTGATAACGCCGAGATAATCCCCTTATTACCGCGACAAGACGTGGTGAACAGTCGCAAAGCGATTATTCGCGGGAGGGTTGTTGAAAAGCAGAGACTAAGTCGACCCTCTCGAGACGGCGGTGAGAGCGCGTGCGAGCGAGGAGCGCGCCAAGTGGAAAAGGATCGACTGGGATCAGACCACTCAGTGATCGAGCCAGCGATTATCACTCTCCTTCCTGTCGAGTTTCCTTTCTCCGAGTCCTCCGAGTGATTGAGGAGCAGACCGATGGATGTTCGCGTCGCGATCGACTTGGCACTTTCCGTGAGCTTTTGAAGGGAAATTTCCCTGGTGTTAACCAGACTTAACAAGATACGTGCGACATGAGATATGAAGTGCAACGCGCTCGTTGCAGCCAGATGCAGATCGGTATCTCGGACCGGATTATTCGCGACTCGTCGAGTTTAATAGTGGTGGTCTCGGTGGTACCGCATGCGCGACCTTGAGCCCAGTGCAGTACCTGGTGACGAGACGCGCGTTGTAGCACGCGCCCGAATCGTGGAAACCTGCCGCTCTTGAAACAGCCCGATTCGGCACGCTCGGGGGTACATCGGAGGGAGGCAGTGGGACGGCAGGAAGACGAAGGGGCGGACGAGGAGGACGAGGAGAAAAGGAAGGAGAAGGAAGAGGAAGAGGCGGGGGTGGAAGAGACGAGGGAGGATAGGCAGCGCCAAGGAGGAGGAAACTTCTTTGGTGCGCGGTCTCGGACGAAGGGGGCGAGAAACGTGCGTTTGTAATTCGGCGTGGCTGCCTTCGAGGATGAGCGACGGCGGTCATGCCGTGTAATTCGAAGGTGTACCACGCCACCGTCGCATCGTGCACGATCATCATCGCCGCCACCGCCGCCGCTGCCGTGGTGGTCGTCCACACCGTCGTGGTCAAACTGTTGAAACACGGCAGACTCGCGGCACCGCCGGAAAGATGAGCTCGATCGACTTCGACGAGGTGCTGGTACACGTGGGAGAGAAGGGCCGATACCAGAACATCATGTACTACTTGCTGTGCATACCCGCCACCCTGCCGGCCGCCTTCTTGGCGTTCTCGCAAGTAAGCACGTTGTCTGATGTGCGTCTCTCTACAGAGATGCGCCCTTAAATTTTGAGATTTTGTTATCGAAATGAAGATCAATGCATCAAGGGCAGTACAAAGATTTTTTTTAATTTATGACGCGGAATAAGTTTTATTCTCAATTTATGTAACATATTTTCATTCCTTAGAAGAATATTGTAAACCGCAAGTTTGCAATGAATAAAATACGTATATGCAATGAATAAAAAACGTAGATATTTTTACTGATAAATTAAAAAACATAAAAAATAAAAGGATGATTAATGCAACATTGAATTATGCACACAATTTTCTTGCATATAGAAAAATTAGTGATGAATGCGCTGTTTAAACGTAGAAAAATTTTGCAATAATTTAAATTCTAACTTGATAAAATATGCGAAGGCAAACAAATGAATTTAAAAATGTGCAGATTCAATATTCGAATTTTTTAAATATTGAAAGCATTAAATATATTAAGGCTTGTTAATTTATTAAAAGCCGTACCTATAGTAATGAAAATCGGATTGTTGAATTAGCAATGTTACAAGCGGTAAAAGGCGGATGCAAAAACAATGTACAGGTCCGAATAATTAATCTTAATTAACACTCGCGATTTCGAGATAGGTGTTCGTGAGTGCCTCGCCAGAACACTGGTGCAGGATACCGGAACTGGACAACCTGACCGATCTGATGTCACTGGAGGAGAGGAAGGCGCTCTCATTACCATATCAGGTCAGGTCCGACGGCAGGAGGGTTTATTCCAAGTGTCATATGTATGACGTGAATTACACGGAGATAATCGATTCGTGGCTCGAAGGCGCCAATCTGTCCAACACCACCGACAGCCCGTCGTTGACCACGTCTCCGTTGTTTGATTCACTGTCCACCCGATTGCCATCGCCGCCGGTCAGTAGCCCCGACTGGCCGACCGTCAAGTGCCAATATGGGTGGAACTACGATACCAAGGACTACGACAGCACCCTCGTGACCGAGGTAAACTCGACTTTTTCTCTTTCACCGAAAAAGACCGCGTGCCACTCGCCGGCGTGCCGAGACGACTGTTTCCGTCGTAATGAGGCACTTGAGGCACTCACGTGTCGCACTGATTGTGAGTGGGCAATGGGCAGATCTTACGAGTTATTTGAATGGCTTTCAGAGGAATTCAAATTCCGTTTCTAATTGTCTCCAGAAACAAACGATTATTTTTACAGCAAACAATGATCGTAGTTTTTAATGTTAGAGATGCGTCTGACTCAAAATATCCTCTTTTTTAATGAAACATCTCAACTGAAAAACGTAGAATGTATATTCTGCGTTTTTCACTGTCTTGCGTATTTAATGACTTAACGATGATGTCTCTATTGTTACCTGCTGTTACGTAATATTATATAACGCGTCGCAAAAAATTTTAAATTATCGCAGTTAGTGCAATTTTGACTTTATGGGTCAAGTAGTCGCTTAATACCCGCGTCCTTCTAGGTGTTGCAAACAAAAGTGCAGAATAAAACGTAACTATATTGCCATCAGAACGTTACAGAATACCGACTTTAGGTCATTCGTAAAAATAAAATTATTTCATTCGTAATAATTAATTATATTTAATGAGTAATAAATTAATAAAATTAAATTCGATTAATCAATACAGACTTCTCATCATTTAGTCTCGAAAAATCAGACTGTTCTAGGCATTTTGTAAATGGAGAAAAAAACATTTCCTTGAAGTAAGCAACCATACTGAATGATTAATAGAAGAAAAATCCTTATTTTTTTATCTGAAAAGATTTTGAAAATATGGTAAAATATTTTTGATGAATACAATCAATCATGAAGAATACTTTATACTTTTACTTTGATTTTGTTCGGTTCAATTACAATCTCATAATAATTTATAAAGGCAGTCTAAAGATACATACAAGATTATGGCTTAATTCTCATAAAAATGCCGTAAAGACAAGAATTGTCTGAACATAAATGCATGTTTGGCTTCCCTTAGTCGTAGAGCGAAATATATTTTGATGATTTACTTAATATTCGCACACATGACGATTTAATCGTCACCGACAAATTTCTTCCTCGCATAGTATCGGATTTCACCCACGTCGCCTTGGCCTTTGGCTTCGTAGTCCCGGCGTTTGTGCACCAGCGATGCATCGCGGCGAGTTTTCTGCGGTCCCGTTCGCGGAATGAAGTTACGTGTCTTCGTAATGTTCTCGCACGGTCTCGCTTTCCGTGAAGTATTTGCCGGCGATGACGAGCATGATTGGCGCGAACGGATTAAATCGTGCAGCGCGGATTACACGCGATTAGTTCCGATTAAGCGCGATATCGTGGAACGAAATGGCCAAATGTTGAGACACAGAGTTCCCGCGTCTATCACATCTCATGGTACGATTTCTAGCGCCAGCGTAAAGTATTTAAATTGCCATCGGCACAGTTTACATTTTGCAATGAAAATATATCGAAGACAATAAACGATATTTTTTTGCAACGAGCGAAAAGAAGAAAGAGAGAGAGAGAGAGAGAGAGAGAGAGAGAGAGAGAGAGAGAGAGAGAAAGGGCGAGCAGGGGGAAGGGAAAAAGAGGAAGGGAAAGAAGAGAGAGAAAGAATATCATTACAAATTAATTTTTTTAATAAAAGGAAGAAAAATGAAAGAAGTAATTTATCTTAATCACTGAAGTTGTTGAAAAAGAGAATAATGTGAAACAATTTTCTTAATAATATGAACTCAAGAAGACGTGAAATTAATATTTTCAAATCTGTCTATTCTAGATAATTCGTCACATCCTCTGTCTGTAATGAAAATCAATTATTTTACTTATATGAAATTTTTGTCATTATATTTTTATAAACATTTACATTAAATTCCTAGTGTAATATTAAATGGCTTCCACGGTAATATGAAGCATATTTCCTAATCCTTTGCCAAAAATTGTTTTATATACAAAGGTATATTAGATATAATTTAATTTTTATTTTTTTATTTATATTTTATTGCTGTCAGTATTCTAAGTTTGCGATTTTACACTTTAGTTTTATTTACAAAGTTTCTCAAAAAGGTTACACGTGTTCATGTTAAGACCGCAGTCAAGTCAACACCGCGTATCGCGTTTCCGAAAAAACGTGGCAATTTTCCAGCATGTTTGAATACTGAGGAAAACAACTGGGCCGACGGGTAAACCTCGCGATCATGTGGCAGCAGTCGTAAGTGTTCATTAAAACATTATTAAATTGCCACAATTAGGCAACGCGGTGAACTGCTGGCGTAATTGGAATCGCGATGCAAGGGGTCGAGGATCTAGGCGTGTTTTTTCTTCTTTATTTATTCTTCTATTCGATTCTCCCGACTTTGCTACGCTGAAAGACTATGATTTCATAGCAGGCATCGTATGAGATAATTAATATATGCAGTAAAGCATAAAATCATAAAATAATATCTCAAACAGTAACAATCTGCAAATTGAAGATTCTCACAACACAAATTTCATTGTGTTGTGATTCTCACAACACAAATTGTGTTGTCAAAGCGCGAGAAATGACGAAGAAAAAGTACACTTTCGTGCTTGCGAAATTGCGGATTGAGCGAAGTATTTATTTTGCATATCATGTGAGTCTCTGCGAATATTCGTTTACATTGACATTACATCTGATAAATCAGAATTACCATAAACGTATATATACTTCTCGTGCATTTCTCAAAATATCTGATAAGCGCGGCGTTAAGTGCTCCACGCGGTATCACGGTTTACGTTTATTGTATATTTGTTCATTTTATTTCGCCCTCCTCGATGTTTGCACGCCCGGCCGTTTTTATTCAGTGCGATCCACGGTTACGTGAATTACAGCCATTGCATTTCCGTCCTTTCAATTAATCATCCGCAAAATTTATTTAACTGACGTGAAATACAACAACAGTCGAATTTAGCTCCCTTTTACGCCGGGATTTAATTTAATGCGATAAACGTGGGAAATAAATCTCGTTGATTTGTATGCGCGTAACGTTTCGCTACACCATTATCGAGTTAGCGAATTAAATTATTACTGGAATTAATGTACCTTCCGACCCTTCTAGCTTTTTTTTTGTCGGAATTATTGCATAACGAATTGCCATATGAATTAATTGCACAGCAAACAGCGTTAAAAATCTACGTAATCTCGGACAGAGCGACCGCGATAGTCAGGTCGATCCATCAACGTCAACGGCGGGATGAACGATTCATCATGCGTTCCTCGAAATTGCGAGAGGTGACGTAGCCCGATTTTGCGTTGACGCGACCGATTCCTAAGATTTCGCCTGACGGCCGACACGCCGAGAATTCCAGCAACGAGAATCGTCAACAGGTGAACAAGGTTGATGAGCGACCGAGTGACTGGCCGATAGGTTGCAGCTCTGGTGGCGTCAGCAATTGCCGACCAATTTACCTACCCCCGCATCCGGTCATGTGATATGTCACATCAAACGCCTCGCACAAACTGCCAAGCTCTCTTTATGCAGAGGGTATATGTTCCTACGTACTTAGTTGCTGCCGGATTCAATGTGACCAGCTTCCGTTTTTTTCTTTTTCTTCTCTGCTCCTATTTCCCGACTCCCCGTCTTCGCGGTCTTCGCGGCTCGATCATTTACGCGTCTTTCGCGTTCTTGTATACGTAAGTTTTTTTTTTTTTTTTATCAATCGTCTAACGAAACTTTTCTATAATTTTTCATTTTCGAGGATAGTGAGATAACATGATGCACTGTTAAAACAAAGACTTTTTGTTCCCGAAGTATTATTTGTATTGAAATTTTCTGATTACGTAACACGTGCTTGCTTAATTTGATACTACACATCGTTTTGATAGGAAATGACGAAATTATTCTTTTGCTTGGTTGATCCAGAAAAGTATTTTTTTTCTTCGCGAAAATATCAAGGGAGAGACGTTTGCCAGTGGCAAACTGTGTGGGCAATCGCGCTTGTATACTTTACTTCCGATCCGATGATTTATTGTGCTCGATTTAAGAGCTTCGCTCTAATGACATCACGCCGCGCGAGATCGTGGAACGGGTCATTGTCTTTTCAGTGTCGACATGTTACAAACAGTCTCGCCAAAGACGAGTACACCGCATATCCGTTTCCTGTCAGGATCTAATTTGTCTCGTAGGCAAAGATAATTTATATTCATATTTTGTGCTTTAAACACATAATTTACAGTACTGTAGTTCGCTTTGCATATTGAACACCGTGCAACGCTCGTATAATTACAGTCAAGTGATTAACATTGCTTAACGCCGTCATCTCAGAAATGATTCAGGCGAGAAAATTATGGAAATTATTAATCATAATTTTTATTGTGCATAAGCAAATAAGTTTCACAACTAAATTATTTCTTGCTTGTTTCCCCACTGTAGGTTCCTTAGGATGCCATCATTCTCAACATTACGCGGAGTAACGAGCAACTTAATGAATACATGAATATGTATGGACATGCGAGAGTACTTGACAATCGCTGACTTTAGATTAATATTCAAACTAAATAAATACGAGTTTTCCTTCCACATTAATTACCAAGAGCGTGAAACGTCTATCTTAAATCAACAAGAATAACTCAAACACGATTCCAAATTAGAAATATTCTGCGTAACGGACTTGCTTAATTAGCCACTTTGTAATAAGTTAAAAATATACATATCGACAGAGGCAATCGCGTGACTTTTGTAACGAAACGAGCGATGTATAAATGATAAAGGGGGTGACTGAAGCGTTAGCGTACGGTAGAAAGTGATAGCGATTAAGAACGGAAAACGGAAGGACAGGATTTGCCTCGATGGCTCTTTGCGTCATGTGTCTGCGTAAATCCGGAGCGTGTAAATACGCGTACCCAAACGCATAGATGAAACTGGTGCAGTCCTAGATGAATATTTCATGGCGAATGGAAGCTGTTGAGTCGTGTCAAATTTCGATGTTAGTTTAAAAAAAAATAGAATCACGAATTGTTCAGTCATCATCGATAAAGCATCAATTCCCGAATTGTGCAACCGATGCAAAAGTTTTAGGGTCGTTTCCTTGCATTCTCCCTCACGGTCCAACGTATTTTGCAATTTTGCAATTTACCTCGATACATCGTTCCGCAAATATTGTCACCGTAATTTGTCAACGCGATGAAGAATTTAATTTCAATTGTTGAGCCTGTGCAACGAGCAGCACAAACAATCGCGGTAATGAACGGCACTGCGGTCATATCAATATTGATTTCGAAGTGTGTCAGGGTGATAAAATACACGCGTGTTATTAATGTCCTTATGGGCGCTATGCACTGCCCTTGACAATAACTCGATAACATCATCGTCAGCGGGCACACTCTCCTGTCTTTCCGCGCAATTTATCTTTTGCGCGTTTCGCGCAGACCTCGAACAATCTATGAATGGCAATTTTCTTAAATCAGACTTCGTGTCAAAACTATTAACACCCACCGGTAGACTTTATTTGTCGTGGCTAATAGTCACTTGATTGAGATTTCGTTTGCCTTGTATACGCTTATTAACTCACAACGGCACTCTCTGATGTTGCCTTTACTAATACGGTATGCATATTGATTGCATTTTCAAATTAATGGAAATTCTTGATATATTCTTGAAATTTATACGATTCCAAGTATGAGAAGTCAACGTTTCTTTGACGATGCACGTCTCTCGAGAGTCTTGATGCAATCGCATCCTCGTTATTCATAAATGAAACCCAATGAGAAATGATGATCGAAAGACATCGACACAATATCGATTCGATCAACCATTTCTCACTGGGAAGACGTCTAAAAATGATTCAAGATTATTCCTCGTTTATCTAAATTTCGCACACATAATTCTCTAATTAACATACGATTAAAATCCAATTGTATAAAATGTATCGCATTTTATCATCACCATCGTTTGCGTCAACAAACATACGATATACGATCATCGAGAAGTTCGCGTCGGGTTCGTCGCGCGAGATCGTAGCGGAGAAGAACGAAAGAGGCAGAGAGACGGAGGGGCTTTAAAGGGCGCGAGGGGAGATCGTGTTCCTCCTGTCAAACGAGGGTGATGGACACCTCTCACTGTGGGAAGCTCACCAATACACCTTGGGGTCCTTCGGACGCGCGCATGTACGGATACGCGCACGCATACGCGCGGCCAAGCGCGATTTCCATGCTAAAAAGCTCGCACACGTACGTACACGCACGTGCCCCCACTCGCGATAAACACGAGCGCGTTTACGTCGGTAGCCTCCTGCGTAAACGCAACGAGATGAAACGCTCCCTCCTTCCACCGCGCTGCTGGTCCAGCTGGCATCGCTCCTTCTCCCACAGCTTCCCTCCGCCGATTCCATTCCTCCTCGCGCGCGTTCCCGCGTGCGTGTGTCGCCGATGCTGCTGGACCGACGAACAAATGACGATCGGCCGAGTGACGCGTGTGTTCACACGTGTGCGAGCACGCACTCCGGTTCGCCATTGATATCGCATTCTATCGGATGCTCAGGATGCTTCATGACATTAAATCCTTCAAGCTTTCCTCGGCAAATGTATCGATTGTATCATGTAAAATGTTTGATTTTAATATTAAGTAACATTATTTAAAATTGAACAAAAGTTGCTTGAAATTATCTGGTCACGTTAGACGTCTGTTTGCATCCTCCAAAATTCAATTTACAATAATAAATAATTGCATGATTGAGTTTTATTTTCAATGTATGCAAAGAAAGATCGGTTCTGCGATGAGTTTCTAATTTTTTTCAGCGAAAATTTAATCACTGCCCTTTAAAGTTTTGATTAAATTTCTTAGTGGGACTATATTCCAAAGTCTGCTAAATATTTTCTAATCGCGTTTGCATATCCGAAGCTTTGTTTATCATTAAAACATGCAGCTAGACGGTTGAGTTTAAGAATTTCAATTAATTTGAACGAGGATTCACGCATTCTGGGATTACAGCATCTTATATTCTTATACCATGATGCAAACCTTACGAAACGTGTCAAGTTCTCTCATAAGATCTCGGAGTCACATTCATCAGAATCACGATGGCCGCAATTGCATATGTCGCGTTACAGACATGCACATATACATGCTCACATAGAAGAAAAAACGATAGCAATTTGATTGAACTAATTATTTTTTCGAACCAATTTTTTTTTTCATCGGTATCATTCACCCTTTAAAGTCGCCATACAGTCGACTATTTGTGATCTTATCGATTGCGTGAAAATTTTCCATCGCGTCTATATAGCAATCTTATATTTCAGCTTTCTCGACACCCATTCACAATTTGGCACATCTAGTTGCACCACTAAAAAATGAGCGAACACAAACAAAAACTATAAATCAATCTAATTAATTAGAGCATATCTTTGCTTTCAATTCTTCTCGAAATTATGATTAATTAACAAGGCACATTTTATTCTCCACAGAAAATTCTATTATTTAATGAATTCGATTTATATCGCAACGAAAATATTTTTCGAGATTTTTTTTGTAATAACAGACATATAAATTATGATATCTTGAATACTTTATTATTTTTGTATTTTAGTTTCTCTATAGTTAATTTTTAATCATGGATTACTACTGCCGAAGTAGTTTAATGGCGTTCTACATCCACATAGCTAGACTTGGTATGTGACAACAGCTGGTGGCCTTCCACGTCGACGACGTTTTTCTACGTGGGTAGCCTCTTCGGCAACGTCGTGTTCGGCTGGATTGCGGATAAATGGGGCAGAAGAACGGCCTTTTTCGCCATTCTCTTTCTCGAAGTGATATTCTCCATCGCTACGAGCTTTAGTCCGAACTACGTGATCTACACGGCGCTGAGGACCGTGAATGGTCTCTTTTTTCCTGCCATTTTTCAGATACCTTTTATACTTGGTATGTTGGACACACATAAACCGCAGGCTATTTAATTTTAAACAAAAATATAATACAGAAGCTATAAAAAAAGAACATTGAAATGTAGAAGAAAAGTTTAAAAGATCAAAACTGTCTTTTTTTTATATCTATATTACCGCATAAATGTGATCACAGACAGATAAAAAAGTCGAGATCGACGTTTTGTGTGAAGTATAAAATATTTCTGCACGGTAAATTTCGTTGCAGCTCTCGAATTAATGGGACCGAGATATCGAACATTTGCTGGGATGGTGATCAGCATGTTTTTCGCCATGGCAATGTCGCTTCTGGCGTTGCTGGTAAGTATCTTTCCTTTGTAAAGTATAAAGTGGCGTATACACTAATTATTTTAAAGAAAATCGCGAATACTTCAAGGCCCGCATTGTCGCGAGGTCTCACACTGCGACTCGCGGATCTCGCAATAGATTCAACGCGAGGGTGCAACGCGGATTCATTTTGCAAGCGATCCATCAGCGTATATCATATGGTGCGAGCGTATGCAAATACGAGTGGTCGGTCGCTGCATGCTAATACAATAGAAACATTTTGCATGCTTCCGAAGCTACGCGCGCGCCCAGATACGCATGAAGGCGAATTTCATTAAAATTTCAAGTTTTGGCAAGAAAAAGACTTGAGATTAAAAATCACCCGTTTTAACTGACTTGCCATTACATGCTTTCATTCTTTTCTCTTTTGTCCTTTTAGGGTTACTTGTTAAGACACTGGTACACCCTGTCGTTAGCCACATCGGTGCCTTTCATTCTTCTCTTCAGTTACTACTGGATCATCCCCGAGTCACCGCGGTGGCTTCTCAGTAAGAATAGAATAGACGAGGCGGAAGCGATCGTCCAACAAATGGCGAAAGTCAACGGCAAAACAGTGCCTACGAACTTTCTGAGAAAGATGGAGGTAGCTTCACTATTTAATTGCCAAATCTTTTTGCTAAGTAATTAATTTATGTAAAATTCGAGTGAGAAATTTTTTTCTTTGTTATAACTTTGCAATATAAGGGCTACATATGAAATCATTAGCGATGTTATTTGCAGATAGAAATATTAAAGAGGCAAGGGATATCGTGTAACGGTAGGAATTCCAACGACGTGGAAGGCGAGAACAGGCCATCGCCGTCATCCGCGACGCCTATGGATCTGATCACACATCCAAACATCAGAAAAAAGTTCTTCATTCTCGCTTTCGATTGGGTGGCGAACGCGGTGGTGTACAACGGGCTATCTTACAACACGACTAATCTAGGTGTTTCCGATTACCTGGCTTTCTTCATTGGTAAAGAATTCTTCTCTCCAATCAATTTGCTCGTTAATAACTACATTACAATTTCATATATGTGCTACGATGGATTGAGATGAAAAAATTATTATAATCCTGCATAGTAACAAATTTTTTTATCTTTATTGTAGGAGGAATCGTGGAGATTCCGTCGTACTTTATTACGTGGTACGCAATGGACAGATTGGGCAGACGATGGGTACTGTGCGTGACCATGATGCTGGGTGGGATCGCTTGTGTGTCCTGTATGTTCGTGCCCGAAGGTACTACTTCGTCGATTTATACCCGATTCGAATGCCTTCATTAAACAGAAATAAATTGTACATCTCTGAACAACTTCAAAAGTATACTTTCGATATTTAGATTTAATGATTTATTTTGTCGCATTTCATATATTGCACGTCCGCGGATATGGAGCGCCGGATATGATATCCCTAACACCGACGAGAGAAAATGTATGATGATGGCCATTTACCACGTTGCTCATCTCCACGTTATTCGATTATCTCCGCGGGATAAAATTGAATAAAAGTATTAAGTCGAATCGCACGCCTTTGCGTCATGGCGGCCTCAACGTCATTACCTTATTGAATTCGTCATGATATTGTCACACACGTCCAACGTGTGAGAGGCAATTACAGTTGCCGACGTCACAACGTTTATGAATAAACGTTCGACCTGCTTATAAATTAGTCATACTGCACATACACACATACATACACACATCTCTCATTGCCAGCAGAAGTTCATGATATTCGCATAAATTTCAAAATTTTATTTTCAAAAATAAGAGAAATTTAAGGAAAGGTAAAATAATAAAATAAATAATAGAATCAAAATTTGAATTTCTCTCATGAACACATCCTGTAAACATGATCGGCCTTTGTCGCAGCAGACGCGGTTTGGGTGACTGTGAGCCTGGCGATGATCGGCAAATTCGGCATCGCTGCATCCTTCGCCGTCTTCTACGTCTTCGTCGGCGAGTTGCTGCCGACCGTACTAAGGTCTCAGGCGATGGGCATAGCTTCTTTCATCGCCGGTATCGGCCTCCTCACCTTCCCCTACATCGTTCAGTTGGCGGTCTACTCGAGAGTCTTACCCCTGATCGTGATGGGATCGCTGAGCGTCGCCGGCGCTCTCACTTCCATCTTCCTGCCGGAGACGCTCAATATCCATCTGCCGCAGACGGTCGAGGAGGGTGAGCTCTTCGGGGCTGATTTCAAGCTGTGGTCCTGCCCGACGGTACCAAAGTTAGTAATCTCATTGACGAAAGATTTCCGAAAGTTCTTCTTAAAAATAAAATTCTGCAGTCTGCAATGCAGAATTTTATTTTCAATACAGAGAATTTAAAAAAAAACACAATTTTTACATAATCGAATTTATGTTTTATAACAGATTCCTCGATTTTATTTTTAAATCGCTCTCGATGGATTCCACTCTTTTATTATTTTATAATAATATTAATTGATCTACATATTAACAAACTTGATATTGGTTTCAGGAAAAATTCAAGCAAGTCCGAGTCCGTGCCGTTGAGGTACTTAGTGAACGGCGGACCGGGTAGTCGCTCGTCTACCTCGAAAGTCGCGCCGCAGGAAGGCGCGACTACGTCGGAGGGCGAGAAGCCAGCTGCCGTGCTGCCCTCGAAGGAAGAAGAGGCGAAGAACTTAAGCGCACCAAAGGCGGAGGAGCTGACGAACATCGAGATCGTCGGGCCAAAGACGGCTAGCGCGGTGGTGGAAGTGATCGTGTGCCGGAAGTCGCAATAAGACGGGGACGGGACGGGATAACGGACAGTCTTATAATTAATTCTTTACAACTTTGTATCATAATTATCAGTATAGACACGCATTGTATTTATTTTTCCATTTATTATAATGTACTTCCTTTGTAAAGCCTGCCTGAGTTTGTCGGCTAGCACGATTCGATTCCTGTCTCTTTTCTGTGCTGCTGAAAAGTGCTTCCAACTCGTCGCGGTGTGTGCGTGTACATCGCGTGTGATCGATACGAAGATTAACGTCCGGGATCTATGAGAACTCCTGAGTGTAACGCCATACTTTTTTATTTGTTCGGTTATAGACGTCAATTTTACATTTTGTCCTTATTAAGAAGATCTTGTTGTGATTTTAATTAGTTTAAATAAAATATCTTAATATGTATTGAGACGGATAATCGTCTGAAAAACCTTACATGATCAATATTTCATGTTCTATAGCGCGAGCAAGGATATTGACTTCATCGATTGCAGTAATTGTTAAAACCGATTCTGCGATGAAATAACAAGTAGAAAAAATTATACAGACGGCCGGACAGTCACCAAGGAGAACTTGGCAGTCATCTGTTTCTGTTTGAATGACATCTTAGGCAAGTCCGCGATCTCCTCGTTCCTCATCCTTGAATTTTGAAGGACCGATTTCTTTCACGGCCATTAGAATAATCATCATTAATAACCCTGTGTAATAACTTTGTCCGAAAATTCTACAATAATACAAAATGCGTGAAATTGTTCACATTCAAGCCGGTCAATGTGGCAATCAAATTGGCGCCAAGGTTAGTATCTCTTAAAAAATATACGATAACGTCAATCTTGCTTAGTTAATTTGATATCTGTCTATGTCACAGTTAAGTATATAATATTATATTTTAAATAAATATCTTTAAAAGACTTATATAGAATTTAATTAATTTAAAACATTCGACAACGTTCTTATTCTGATCATTTCTTTCTCGATTAATAATTCATATATTTGCTTTTTTATATATTTGTTTTTTTTTTCAAGAATTTTTTTCTCAGAATTTAATTCTTAATTATTTTTAACCATTCGCAGTTTTGGGAGGTAATTTCAGATGAACATGGCATTGATCCGACTGGCACTTACCACGGTGACTCCGATCTCCAGCTGGAGAGAATCAATGTCTACTACAATGAGGCATCCGACGGCAAATACGTGCCGCGTGCCATCCTCGTCGATCTGGAACCCGGTACCATGGACTCCGTGCGCTCAGGGCCCTTCGGTCAGATATTTCGACCGGACAACTTCGTGTTCGGCCAGTCAGGGGCCGGCAACAACTGGGCCAAGGGTCACTACACCGAGGGTGCTGAACTCGTCGACTCGGTGCTCGATGTAGTGAGGAAGGAGGCCGAAAGCTGCGACTGCCTGCAGGGATTCCAGCTCACACACTCCCTGGGCGGTGGTACCGGGTCTGGAATGGGTACTCTGCTCATCACGAAGATACGAGAAGAATACCCGGACAGGATCATGAGCACGTTCTCCGTGGTACCGTCTCCCAAGGTTTCCGACACAGTCGTGGAACCCTATAATGCTACTCTGTCGGTTCATCAACTGGTAGAGAACAGTGATCAAGCTTATTGCATCGACAACGAAGCACTCTACGATATCTGCTTCCGTACTTTGAAGCTGACCACCCCTACGTACGGTGATTTGAATCACCTCGTGTCAGCTACCATGTCCGGCGTAACAACCTGTCTAAGGTCTCTAATACAGAAATGACGATTATTAAATTTTAACAAATTATTAATAATGAAAATATACTATAAAATATACTATAAAAATATAATAATGAAAATATATATTAATAAAAAATTGTAGTAAAAAATCAAATCAATATATAATTTGTCTCAAACTGACTGTAGATTTCCAGGCCAATTAAACGCCGATCTGAGGAAACTCGCGGTGAACATGGTGCCGTTTCCCCGTCTCCACTTTTTCATGCCAGGCTTCGCGCCCCTTACGTCCCGAGGAAGCCAACAGTATCGCGCTCTCTCTGTGCCGGAACTCACGCAGCAAATGTTCGACGCGAAGAACATGATGGCGGCCTGCAATCCGCGCCACGGTCGTTATCTGACCGTGGCAGCCATCTTTCGCGGTAGAATGTCGATGAAGGAGGTCGACGAGCAGATGCTCAACATTCAGAACAAGAACAGCTCGTACTTCGTTGACTGGATACCGAACAATGTGAAAACGGCGGTGTGCGACATTCCGCCGCGCGGCCTCAAGATGTCCGCCACCTTCATCGGCAACTCCACGGCTATTCAGGAACTATTCAAGAGGATCTCCGAGCAGTTCACAGCGATGTTCAGGAGAAAGGCCTTTCTGCATTGGTACACTGGCGAGGGCATGGACGAATTGGAGTTCAACGAGGCGGAATCGAACATGAACGACCTGGTGTCGGAATATCAGCAGTATCAAGAGGCGACGGCGGAAGACTACGAGGAACTGGAGGAAGAGGAAATGGAGAAGTAGAAGAAAGAGGGATTTAACACAGAGGATCGCGCGCACTTGCAAACTTTTTTGACGATTTTTTTGTATAATTTTTTTCGTACCTGTTATTTTTACCTTTTTTATGAATGTTTTACATGTCGTTTTGTATGTCGTCTGTATACACGAATTTTTAAATGTTTTAATAGTTTGTATTTTTACTTTAGTGAATTTATAAAAGGCAATGCGTATTGGCAAAACTTCGAGTTNGATTTATTTGCAGTAGATTCTTCGAAACACGCTATATTTTAGTGCTTAAGAAGCTCACACGGCTCAATTAACGCTCTCTATTACGTTGATAATATCATCTCTATCAGTTAATGACATTGTTCGTAACTCGATATAAATTCTCTTAAATAAGACGAGTAAACGCTGGCATTGTCAGATGCGAGTCTCGTTATCGAACTCGTTATCGTCCTTCTGGTCAACTGACATTGATGAAGCCAAGGCCTTGGCAAAAATTGGCGATCGCGCATTATCTCATCGGTGCCCCGAGGGCAAACACTTTATTATTGCGTACAATAAAGGAGAACGCGTGTTATTGCGCGACAATTTCTCACCGCAGCTACTATCTTCAGAGATAAAATGTCGTCCAAGGTATATCTACGTATATTATATCAAAAGTATAAGATTAAATTTTATTTTATATTCTTCAAATAATATAAAAATCATAAACGATGTTAAAGAAATATGCAAGGTAAGAAGATTTGTTTGCAATTTTGATAAAATATAATATTTTTAAATAAAGAAAGATTACAAAAAGTAGAATAATAGAAAATATTTAACCAATTGGATTTCAAATAAACTATTATATGTAACATAATACGACATAAAATGTCCGAGCATAAATTCCTTTGCTATTAAACTGCGATTTCAAACTCACAAAATTATGGACATGATTTTAAGTTTTGCATCTTAAATGTTGGATCGACAAAAATATTGTAATATTGAGAAAAATTATTGAAAAAAAATTGAAAAAAATTATTTTCTATTAATTGACGTGTTATTATTTCGTAGTTATAAATGTAACAAAAACTTAATTTTTCAACAATTTTTATTACACTCCAGTCCATGCCATATTCCTCCAAATGACATATCAAAATCCTTATGATTATCACTAGTAAAGCTGAATATAACATAGGCGTATCATAAACATAACATAAGATCAATAAAAGAAGCTGTTTTATTTTAAATAATTATTCTTCGCATTAATTTAATATCCACCGCGATATCATATGTCTTCGAATATTGATCTTTATAAATATTCCGGTATCACACATATTCGTAAAAAAGTTATCTCGATCGCCTATATTACGTCCGTCTCAGCGATTACAAAGCGCATTGTATATAAAAGTATCAAAAGACGGCTTTTCGCGAGCTTTTCGCACGAACAATCATGCGGGCTCCTACGACGACGGGACAGAGACAGAGAGGCTGAAGATAAACCTATAGTAGAAGAGAACGTCGCGCTGTTTTCAGTTTTCCTGTTCGCAGGTCTCGAAGTCGTCAGCGCATTCCTCCGCCTCGAAGTCCTCCTCCGCTGTAGCTTCCTGGTACTGCTGGTACTCGGATACCAGATCGTTCATGTTGGATTCGGCCTCGGTGAACTCCATCTCGTCCATACCCTCGCCGGTGTACCAGTGCAGGAAGGCCTTTCTCCTGAACATCGCCGTGAACTGTTCGGAGATCCTCTTGAACAATTCCTGAATAGCGGTGGTGTTGCCGATGAAGGTCGATGACATTTTCAGTCCCTTCGGCGGGATGTCGCACACGGCGGTCTTCACGTTGTTCGGGATCCATTCGACGAAGTACGAACTGTTCTTGTTCTGCACGCTGAGCATCTGCTCGTCCACCTCCTTCATCGACATTCTGCCGCGAAAGACGGCCGCCACGGTGAGATATCGACCGTGGCGCGGATCGCAGGCCGCCATCATGTTCTTCGCGTCGAACATCTGCTGCGTGAGTTCTGGCACGGAGAGCGCGGAGTACTGCTGCATGGACCTGGATGTTAGAGGCGCGAAGCCGGGCATGAAGAAGTGCAAGCGTGGGAAGGGCACCATGTTCACCGCAAGCTTCCGCAGATCGGCGTTCAGCTGGCCGGGAAACCTGAAGAAGTCACGTACTTGTGAACCATTTGCGAGATGAAAGTTTTATTAGCGAATTTATATCATTCTCTTAAAGATTACTAGTTGACATACTGTTATTTAAAATGAGAAAAAAAAAATCAACAGCGTTATATTTGCTATTTCTTCATCTGCATTATGTATCAATAATTAGAAGAATTGTACTTCAAATACAGTCTTATTACAGCCGTAGATTTTGATGCGCACCTAAGACAAGTAGTTACTCCGGACATAGTGAGCGATACCAGATGATTGAGGTCGCCGTAACTCGGATTGGAAACCTTCAAAGTACGGAAGCAGATGTCGTACAGGGCCTCGTTATCGATACAATAGGTCTCGTCGGTGTTCTCCACCAATTGATGCACCGACAAGGTCGCGTTGTAGGGTTCCACAACGGTATCGGATACTTTGGGCGACGGCATCACCGAGTAAGTGTTCATGATCCGATCGGGATACTCCTCGCGGATCTTCGAGATCAGTAGAGTGCCCATTCCGGAGCCGGTCCCACCGCCCAGCGAATGGGTGAGCTGGAAACCCTGCAGGCAGTCGCAGTTCTCGCACTCCTTTCGCACCACGTCGAGGACGGAGTCGACTAGTTCCGCGCCCTCGGTGTAATGGCCCTTCGCCCAGTTGTTACCCGCACCGGATTGCCCGAACACGAAGTTGTCCGGTCTAAAAAGCTTTCCGTAAGCACCGGAACGAACGGCGTCCATCGTTCCCGGCTCCAAGTCCAGGAGGATCGCGCGCGGTACATATTTCCCTCCATTCGTGGACGTTGCGACTGTAATGGGAGCAGCAAAATGAGAATCAGGTAATACACATTTGCTCATTCAAATATTTTAGACAATTTTACAGAAAAAGAATGACACGTAAAATATTTTGCTAAGTAGAAAAAGCAATAAAGTCTCTAATTTTTTTCATTTAAATTTTTAAATATATCAGTAAATATTGAAGATCAATAAAACTAATGACTCAGTAGTCGTGGTAATACAAGACACGTCCATATTAGATCGATATTGTTATTCTACCGAAAAGTCGTGCTGATCATAATAATCGGCGGAAATGCGTACGTGGATGGAACCGTGTGCCTGCATCGTTTGCAAATGAATAGCTGTCGTAAGATAATATGAGGATTTGCGTTACGTGACTTAATTACCACTACAGTGTATAATAATTTTAATTTTTTGCTGGAGATATGAATAATCATTAATGATAATAAAATATAAAAATATACTTTAATTAATTGCTAATAAGATATTTCTGCACATCAATTTTCAATCGTTTAATTGAAGAGCATTATAACTCTAAGAATATAAGTTAAAAACGTAGAAAAAGGAGAGATACAAATGTGAGAATTTAAAGATATGAGTTTTTAAATTCTATTCTTAACCACAAGTTACTCACGACGACGGGTACATTTCACTCGTTTGTTAATTAAACTGTTTCTACATAAAGCACGTGCCGCACGTTGTGTTCTCGGAAATAATCTCGTTTTCACGACACGAACGAGAAGTTCCTGAAATCGTGTTGCAGTCGCAACTAACAATCTTAAGTCCGACCACAGAGAGTTGGCTATTTTCAGCGTAAAATACGTGTCTCAACGCTCTTCTTCCCCATCGTTCCGTAAGTGCATGCAGGACACGCGATTTTCTATTTTTCTCGTTATTGCTATTTTCGACATCAGGACAGAACCCGCCAAAGCGATCTTCATTAAAAAAATTCTATGCAATTTTCCTCTTTAATTAACCTTTTCTTTATTTAATTAATTAAATTTTCTATNTAGATGTTATTACAAATATATATCTTCTTGTCATTTTCAATATTTCTATTTTATATTCATTTTTGTATGTTTTTTTTTAAATCCGGCGCATCAAATTTGTTTTCTATGTTATTATATATTGTTATATATTATATTATTAATTTACTGTGGATTAATTATCTAAAAATGTCCATTGTAAATATGAAAAAATATGTTTCTAGAGCGATATGTAATAAATTCCAAGTAGCAGATTGAATTTCAAATAAATTATATTCTATTATACAAAAAGTAAACAGAAGAAAAACGTGTGCAAACTATAATATGATAATATGCTCTTACCAGACGCCTCATTATAATATACGGAGATTCTTTCGAGCTGCAGGTCGCTGTCACCATGATAAATGCCCGACTGGTCGATGCCGTGCTCTTCAGAAATAACTTCCCAGAACTGCAATCGTACGTTAACATTAACACTTTGGAAGCCAACTGTTAAAATAGTCTTATTTCTGAATATATCTTATAGTATAATCTAAACTGGAAAGTAATTCGATACAAAAATATCGGGCGTCTTCTTAATCTTCTTTTGTAAATAAAGCTTATTGTAGGTTTATTTTGTTACACTTCTCCTGCGAGTCACTCGACGTGTCGAATGAGGGGCGATTTCCCTTCGAAGCCGAGCGCGCACCCCGTACTCCGGTCGCGAGGACAAGGATAACACGCGCGACATCCAAAAATAGAGACGTACGGAATTAAACGCGGCCTGTGCCCCCTGGCTCATGTCCACCCTCCCGTTAAACATTTCTCCTTTCTCCATTTGTCTTGTCTTTACTATTTTCGCCTCCTATTAATAGCAAGCCGGTGTGCCGGTCGCCATGGCCGTCGCCTCGGCGAAATGGGCTTCTCTGATTATTTGAAATGCATCCTCGCTGTGCATTTACGTGCATCACGTACACGGCGTACATTATCACATGTAAATAGGAACTAGTTGTTATTCCTCACACGGAAACAGTCATGTCCGATTCGGAACAGAATTCTTCGAGATCGAGAATTAGTTTTACAAATTGGTAGGACTTTACACTTTACTAGGAATATATTGTCACATACGAAGTATCACGTATGAAGAAAAAAATTAGATTTAATAGATTCTGAAGAAAATTTTACATAGATACTTGGAATCGTATAAAACGTGAAATTGTGATATATGTAATTATTATCATGACATTATCTTGACTCAATGATCGTTTTCTCGCGAGGCTATCTTAAATTTTCAGCCAGTACATAATGTTTTGATTACTCGAGAAACATTATCGTACAATCGTATAGATTCACGATTGTGTCTACAGGAACTTTGGTTTTGCTTGCTGCGATCGTTAAATTCTTTCGAGCGGAAAACGATGCCATAAAACCGACGATAGATCCACGAAGAAGAAAGGGACGTTCCTTTTCAAAGAAGCTAATCATACAAGCACTTCACGTTCTGAGTCAACAGAAATGATGTATCCGATAATTACGGAAATTAAATCAAGAATTTACAGATCAATCCTTGAATGAAAAACTGTATTTTTCTTGAGTCTCATATTTTTTATCAATCATATATTTTCAGATTTCTGATAACAGAATATCTAATTTAATTATTTAGTGAATAGAAATTGAGGATTATATGTGAAAGCGTTCATTAATAAGCTNTTTTAATTAATTAATGAATAAACATGCTTTCTGTATTAATTTAGTATAATATTATCTGATTATATTATTTCTCATTCTAATATTCTGGAACTAAATTTACTTGGTTTTTACTATGTTATTGATAAAAAAAATTTCTGACTCATTGAGCGTTCCGTATAATTCTGGTTCACAATCTGGCGTGCGTCATGGCACGATGAGCAATACTACACAAAATATCATGAAATATCTCTTAATTTACAGCAAAGTCACATGGAAATTTGATAAGGCATTATTTGTTAAAGATAAATCTTGATAAAGCAGAAAGTTTGCTTTATTGAATGAAATTAAAAGTACATTCCCAAGTAATTTTTAGTTTATGTACTTTGCATTTCAATTAATAATTTAAATTACACTTTACAATAATAACGCGAAAATATTATATAGTATAAGTGTAAGATATCTCAAAATAATTAATAGCACAGAAATAATATTATTAATATATAATTATTAAGATTCTAAAGTACGTGATTTGTGAGAGATGCAGTTCCTTGATGTTATCTATGTAATAAATGTAATTGGATGTATCGCGTGCAGATTGTCACGCCTACGAACACGATCAATAAGATTAGGAAATCTGAAGTGCTTCGCGATAATACTATAGCTTCGCATAATATGTCCAATAATACACCTTGCTCAGAATCAACCAGCATTGAAATTAATTAACGGCAACGCTCAATTTCGCGATAACTATGATTTAGCTGACTCAAGCTTCGCCAGAAACTATTTTGTGGTCGTATTATAAACAGCTTTTTATTTGGCCAAGACGCAGAATAATTTATTCAATTTTTCGTATAACTGAAATTAATGTTAAAAAATAAATTTCAGTGGAAGCAGAAACTTAAGTTCTCCAAGTATACGCGAACGTCTTTTCCTGCCAACGTGTGCCGGCGCGATTAAAACTTGGATCACTTCGCGCATTTCGGTCGCGCGAAATAGAAGAGCTGGGCTTCAATATCGAGATATATGGGTCTTTAAATTCTATTCGTTGTGCACCGTCTTATCTTCAATTCGATTACAGTCATGATCGAATGTACCATTAAGTGAGATTGCTTTTTTTTATGGAACGATGTAACGATGTTCTCAGCGATTTATTGACCTTGTCCAACCGAGTTTATTGATTCTGTTCATAAAGATAAAGAGTAGAGAAGGAATTTATAGAAATAACTCAGAATGATGTTTTCGCTTTTACTAATAATTATTACAATTATTACAATTATCGTATTTTTTATTATTAAAATAATAAAGCGTGTTCAGTAAGGTGTACGAAAAATTCAATTTGAAAGAGGCAATATCCCTTGAAGATTGAAACAAAGTATAATTAAAATTTAGCTTTTGATTTTTCGCCGATTCAATTATAAAAAATTAATAAGAAGGTCTGAAGAGCGCGCCTTTTCCAGAAACCATGAGAGTGCTTCAAGTGAACTCCGATCAATACCTATCTCGAAGAGGATGAGTCATTTATACTTGTTTTGTGTTTTAATTGATAGTCCTCTGTCGTCTCGGTACGAAGTAAAACGGTTTTACAGTTAATTTCCGGACAGTGTAATGTTTCAACAGATAATTTATTCTTGTCTCATCGACGCTTCTGTAGTGCTCCACCCTGTTGAATATGTGCCCGAATAAATCACTTCCATTCATACTTCTGGGCTTTGATATTGAAATTATTAGCTGCCCGTACCTTTTTACGCTGAATTTAATCGTTGAATTAAAAACTCGCTCGTGATGTAAAACTGTTTCATCAATTATTAAATGTTTATTATAAAATTCCAATATTAGTAAAGTATTCAATATTAATTTTATATTAATTCCTTAATGCTTTATTTTGACAATCTATTTTTATTTTTAAAAAACACTTTCTTTTATCAAAGTATAGAAATACTAAGCTAAGATTAATTTAAAATCTGTTAGTCATTAAAATACATCTCATCATTATAATGTAAAAATAACGTGTTTTAATAGTTTCCGTGGCTATTAAATAAATTAAATAAATAAAATAAAAGCATATCTCGATAAAAGACGGTCTCTTAAATTTTCGCCGAGAAAAAAAGACTGCTTTACGATTTGTTCCATTATTAAAATATATCCAGGTACCCCAATATATTTGAAGGAAAATCCTTTCGTATGCTTGAAGATATACAAAGCGTAGAAAAAGACATGTTTTAGAGCTGTCGTGTCGACCTACCTTCGCGCCGATCTGGTTGCCGCATTGTCCAGCCTGCAGATGCACAATCTCCCTCATCCTGCCTTCCTTTCAGCGCGGAAAAACCGTACGGGATGAGAGGGAACAGCTGATCTCTGGACCTGCCTGTGGGACTTCTCCGGTCCTACCGTGGACTGAGGGATCCGTGCGTGCGCGCTCGACGTGTCGGAACGGAATGCGTGTGCGAATGCAACCGAGCCGAGGAGTGCAGCCAGCCGTCGCGAGTCGAGCCTGAGAATGAGCGACGAGACGGTATTCGTGACGAGGGAAACGCACTCGTGCCGGCGTCCTGAGCTCCACTCTCCCGAGGCGAAGCTCACACTCGACGACGTCGGGAATTGAGCCTCGGGAGACGGAGCGGGGAGGAATCCGTCGTCGCGACAGAGCCAGAAGGGGTGGGGAGAGGAAGAGAGCGCGAGAAAGAGGGTGAAAGAACGGACGAGCGTTCGGGTGATAAGCGGGGCCGAGAGCAACGGCAAGGAAAAACGTAAAAGGGTGTTTGTTACAGCAACGGGGCGCCCTCGCCGAAATGGGGACGCCGGTGAACCCCGCGGCGTGCGAACACAAATCTGCACAGCATCCCTCGAGTACCGCTTCCAGTCGGTTTCCCCCATCTCGGCGAACGCGCGCCGCGCGAGGCTCTTAATCACCGAGGCGAACGGCCATTCTTTATCGGCAGCGCCTTTCAGCGTTTCCGAACTGCGAAATTCGGCCTTCAAACAGTGCACGCATGTATTAATCACCGCGCCGCAAATTAATTCCCGGAAATACCTGCGAGCTAATTGTGGCTCGCGTGCGAAGTACTGTTCGACGCGTCGCGCAATTATTCTTTATATCGAATTACCTTGAAGCTCATTCACCGGAACTGTAACAGGAGATGGGACTCTTTTTTTTTNTNTTTTTTTTGGAAAGTACTTCCTCCTGGTTGAATGCAGGCGAAGGTATCACGTTTAACGGAAGCGTTTCGGTCACATGAATTCTGGGGCAACGCCNNATGCGTGTCTGCTAATGTCTATAATTACACACACAAACGCATGCAAACGTCAGGATGTAATAAATGAAATATAAGATTAAATATAGAACAGTATTTATTTAATTATATTAATTTTACAATTTAATCGCTTTGCCGGTCCTTCAGACAATTACATGTGCGTTATGTACAGCTAGCTAAATTAATATCGCAGTTGATACACGTTAATCCTTTAATTATTTAACAATTAAAGACATACTTTTACATCTGCCGTATCAAAGTCCCGTATTACTTTCCACAAGTGTAATTGATGGGAACTGTCTAAATGAAAAATTTGTGGATAATATTTGACATATTTCCCCTAATATCACACATCCGTGCTCAAATCGTAATGGCCAGTCGTCTCAAGTTACAGCGCACAATTGGCTGAAACGCACGGAATGCATCCGTGCGATCGCGCCCCGCGAATTCTTGGGGCAGGATGTTGCTTTTAGAAAGCTTGCAAAAGCATGAAAGATAGCGCCGGAGTCTTTATCTCATGAGTCACTCTCAAAGCGGCGTTCTCCACCGTCCTCGATGACAATCGAGATAGCCGTTTCGTCTCCAGCTGCGCGCCAAGCTCCTTCGCGGTCTTCCCCCGATGTCAGAAGACGCCTCTGTCTATTATTATAACGTCTGTCCTCAGCTCCCGTTAACATCCGCGTCGTCGGCACGACCGTGCGCAGTCGCTCGCGCGATATTCGGGAAGAAACGGCGAGACGAACGACGGCCAACTTTCGGAGCAGCGAAATATGCTGCTATCGATCTTTTACCAGGCTACGGGTGATTAAATAAAACTGCGAGATAACTTTTGCATCAGCGTGCATTACTTTCCGATATTTCCATGGGGGTACTTTGAAGTCTGGAAGATTAAACCTGCATTCTCCCGGGAACACACTTTTGTTTAGAAATACTTTGGAGAGGCCGGCTTTAAAAAGAACATTTCTATGAAATTGAATTAAATTTCGGGAAGAGACACGCAAGAGCGAGGTATTCGGCCTAGCAGGCAGGAAATGATACTTATCTCTCATTTCTTAATGAGCTAGGCACGTACGACGCGTACTTTATTATTGCGTGCGACGCCTGGCGATGGATCGAATTCGTAAGACGAGACGGTCGACATACAGCGAGACATGCGATGAGTCATGTCGCCTCTATTAAGGTCGCCGTCTACGTTTTATCAGAGGCGAACGGCCAAAATCAAGTCCGATAATTACCCCCGTACACATTTCGGGACTTGCATCAGTTATAATTAGTATACTCCTAGTATATAATTATAAAAATGAAGACTAATAAGAATAATAATATAATTATAACTCGTACTGCTAAATAATTATTTGTAATTAGACTTAATTATTTTACTTGTAATTTTTTATTTTGTTATATAATTATAAAATATCACGTTTCTTCTTGCCGTGAGGAGCGAGCGAAGAATCACGAAGCAGTCATAAAATCAACTGATCGTAAATGGCAGAGTGAATTCGGGGGGAACCGAAGATCGTGGGAGAATGTCACGGCGGGCCACGGAGGCGGTGGTCAATTGTGCGAAATTAGGGGAACGAGATAAGGCAATAATCTCGGCTTGGGGCGAAGGAGGCGCGGCCGGAAGCGCAGGGTCGCTACGCGGTCGCGGTTATTTCCAACTCGAGTCGGCCGGATCGAGTTTCTTGCAAGTCGACCGATCCCGGACGAAAATGCAACAATATGTCTCGGACTGGCGTGCGTTCGTGGTCCATAGACGAGTATCGAGCGGGGCCGAAACGCGCTGATTCCGTCGGCTTAACTGTATCCCCGTTAATCCGTTAGCTAGCTCGCCAGCCGGAGCGATTCATTCGCTCGACATTTCTTCGTTACCGCTGCGCGGATGCAAAGTGCTTTGCATTCTCCAATGCCCTGACTGGAGTGGAGGATGATCCTACTTGAGAAACGCATAAAATCTTTTATTGCTCGAGCGCTGCGTAAAATTTTTATAGCAGTAAGTATTGCAATTATATTATTTTAAAAATGCTACTTACCATCAGACATCGTTAGTCATGTATTTATAATGCTCTGTCTTGAACGGAGGATTATCTTCCAGTCTAGACGGAGCATAAGGCAGAGAGCTGTTGGAATTCCTCGCGATCGTTAAAGTGGCTCAATTGCCATCTCGCACGAGAATTTACTGAACTCTGCGAGAAGACGCATACATCTTACACGGATTAATTTTACACGAGTAGTCATAATTAAATATCGTTATCGTTCGCAAACGATAATTAATGTGTAGAGAAAGCGGAAATGAGAGACGGTAAATTACCGGATCTCAAGATTAACATATGGTAAATATAAGTACGAGCCTCGATCTGTAATTGAACAGTAAAAAGTTATTCGGTGAAGTTAATCCATAACTTCCGTCGGTAAGACACGGTTCGAATTTCCCATTTTTTCTATCATTGATAATTATATAATTATAACGTATTAAAAAATTTTTAATGCTCAATAAAAAATACAGATGTCTCTGGAATACAAATAAATCAACAAGGATGATTTTTTCCGCAGGGATGACAGGGATCCGCCAGTCATTTAGACTTGGCAAACTCACGGACTCGAGCTCAATTTATTGAAGATAATTACACATGTACATACACGTTGTTTAATATAATGCAATAAACATTTGAGAAAAAATGAAAATAGGATACAATAAATTTAATTTGAAAATAATAAGAAAAATAAGTTGTTCCTGTCTTATATTTTTTACAAAAAAGCGACTTTCCCATAGTAGCAATTAATTTACAATAATTTAGACACAATCATTTATGACACTTATACATTTACATATCGTACGAACATATTTTTATAAGCAATAAATGCGATAAATATTTAAGAAAAATTGGAAGATATTACTTGATTTAACAATAGAAAAAAACGAGGCTCTTATATTTGTAATATAAATACAGTAGGATAGCAAAAGCTAAACACTATTACTTTTATTTAAAAAAAAAAATATTGATCAAATTTGGCCATTAATACAAATAGCAAAATTTGCAACTTTTAACCGTATAAAAAAAATTACATAATTTATTGTATGCCTATCTTTAATTTTTCTTTCCGTCCATATTAAACAATGAGAAATTAATAATCTATTCATGTTAAAAAGATATTACTTGACAAATTGCAAATTAACCTAGAAAAAGCGATTATACGTTTCTAACATAGGTAATATAGATATCAAAAATGCTTCACCGTGCCGTTTTTAGTTAAAGAAAATTCATATTTAAAATAATTTGTAAAACGTTGAGTCTTAACATCAATGCATCATATTTTTTGCAAATCTAAATTTCAGGTAAATTTTCACAATTGTTACACTCATTTAAAATTTATTTTTTTTTGCAATTATTTATATCACATTACTTCATAAATAATTTCAAATTCTATCTTTAATACATCAAATAACTGCATGTTTAATAATACTCTCATCGTACATTTCATGGATATTTATTCACATCTATTTTATCATGGTATAAAACTGCGTATGACAACAGACGAATATAAATATATACGAAGTCTCCGAAAATACAAAATCAATAGCAACTCAATAGCACTAGTCTAGAGGTCTGTGTAATAATCAGGGAGTAGTGCGAGTGACGACAGATTCATATGATAATAATTTATTCAAATATGTAGCGGCCGCTCTCGGCGGTTGTACAGTGAATGATGGTAGGGGCGCGCGAATTAGTAATCAAAAATAATGAATCTTGTAGAAAGACACATTCAAAAATAAGAAATCATTCCAAATTTATCGCTCTCTATGCGATATTGACGGGGAGCAACGAAAAGCGCGCGCGCGCTCCGCGAAAGGTCGAAACAAAAGTCCGTAAAAAAGATACAAAAGAGAGATAACGAGTTAAGAAGCATGGGTGAAGGGTGTGTTGCGTTATCGCTCGAGTCGAGAAAGAGAGAGAGAGAATAGGGGGAGAGAGTGTCACTTCCGTCGCGGGATATTTTCTTTCTCTTAATTCTCGTCGACCTCAGCTTCCTGCTCCTCGTCGAATTCTGCATCCTCGTCCGCGGTAGCCTCCTGATACTGCTGGTATTCGGACACCAAGTCATTCATATTCGACTCGGCTTCGGTGAACTCCATCTCGTCCATACCCTCGCCGGTGTACCAGTGAAGGAAAGCCTTTCTCCTGAACATGGCAGTGAACTGTTCGGAGATGCGCTTGAACAGTTCCTGGATGGCGGTGGAGTTGCCAATGAACGTGGCAGACATCTTGAGACCGCGCGGCGGGATATCGCACACGGCGGTCTTCACGTTGTTCGGTATCCACTCGACGAAGTACGAGCTGTTCTTGTTCTGAATGTTGAGCATCTGCTCGTCGACCTCCTTCATCGACATTCTACCGCGGAAGATGGCAGCGACTGTGAGGTACCTGCCGTGCCTGGGATCGCACGCCGCCATCATGTTCTTGGCGTCGAACATCTGTTGAGTGAGCTCCGGTACGGAGAGAGCTCTGTACTGTTGGCTGCCGCGAGACGTGAGGGGCGCAAATCCGGGCATGAAGAAGTGGAGACGGGGGAAGGGTACCATATTTACGGCGAGTTTCCTAAGATCAGCGTTCAACTGACCAGGGAACCTCAGACAAGTCGTGACACCGGACATCGTAAGGGAGACGAGATGGTTCAAATCACCGTACGTCGGCGTCGATAGTTTCAAGGTGCGGAAGCAGATATCGTAAAGGGCCTCGTTGTCGATACAGTAGGTTTCATCGGTGTTCTCGACGAGCTGGTGTACGGAGAGGGTGGCATTATACGGCTCGACGACTGTGTCGGATACCTTGGGCGAAGGTACGACAGAGTACGTGTTCATGATTCTGTCCGGATATTCTTCGCGAATCTTGGAGATGAGCAGGGTACCCATACCGGAGCCAGTACCACCACCCAAGGAGTGCGTGAGCTGGAATCCTTGCAGGCAGTCACAGCTTTCGGCCTCCTTTCTCACGACATCGAGGACAGAGTCCACCAGCTCGGCGCCTTCAGTGTAATGGCCCTTGGCCCAATTATTGCCAGCGCCGCTCTGACCGAATACGAAATTGTCCGGTCTAAAGATCTGGCCGAACGGTCCCGAGCGTACAGAGTCCATGGTACCGGGTTCCAGATCGACGAGGATGGCACGCGGCACGTACTTGCCGCCGGACGCCTCATTGTAGTAGACATTGATTCTCTCCAGCTGGAGATCGGAGTCACCGTGGTAAGTGCCAGTCGGGTCAATGCCATGTTCGTCACTTATGATTTCCCAGAACTGCAAAACACAAAAATCACCTCGTAAGAATATTTCCATTAAAAAGAGATTTTTATATCTTAATCTATCATTTCGGGCTTAATATAATTTTTTCGCGAGATGTTCGATAGAAAAAAAAAATAGGAATGCAACATATTCTTTCGTCTAGTAAGTACTATCCGCAACGAATCAGCTGCCACAAAAATTAAAGATACGAGTTCTGAATCACGCATGATCCGCGCGTGTAGGAAGGAAGTTTCGCGCACCGGCTTTCTCCCCGCAATTATCCTCGCATCCGTTTTCCAGCCTTTCATTGTATCAAGCGCTAACAGAGCTATTCGCCGTTCAACGACCTCGCGCGCGGCGAATAGCTCGCGTGTAATTAATCGTAATATCTCAAGGCCTGCGCATCGAATTACGTTCTCTTTTTTTTCCCTTTCGCATTTTTCAAAGGCAGGCTCTCGATGGTGTAACCGAATCGCCCGAGCGATAATCGAGACTAATTAGTCCCGTAAGCACGGTTAGCTCCCGTCTCGAAGCGGCCGGTCGATCGGCCCGTCGAAGCATCGCGATGCAACGAGTACGACGACGCTTCAGCAATGGACCGTCGCCACGTAATCTCCCGGAAGCTTTCGTTTCACCATGATAATCATAATTGACGCTTTAGACTGAAATATCAATCGCTTGTAAATGTCTTTCAATTTAACATTGCAATGAATAGCGTAATTTTCAAATTGAACACATTCATGTGCATTCGGAGAGATAATCTCGAATAATCCGTGAATGGTGGATGACAAAAAATTTGGTAAAACAATATTTTAGAGTATCTGCATATATTAATTAATATTAATGAAACAAATTAATTTCTGATGGACTAAGTGCAAAGGAGATGGTTTGGGACCCCCCTTCCTCCTCCCAATTAGCAATTCAAAATATGACTGGGTGTGTCTGATGCAATTCCTTATTTGCAAATAAAAGGGGGAAATTAATTACGAAATCGTCGGCGCATCGCGTGCGGTCCACGGTGCATCTCCGCTCCATCTCAGGAACGCGGTTCAAAGACCCCGCGGTATATTTCTGGAAATCGACGTGCGAGAGATACCGTGTATATCCTCTCGAGGACAAAGGCGCGTGCAAAATAGAATAGAACAGCCAGACTAATTATATCGTCTTGATAGCTCAATTGCCTTATCATAAGTCCGGAATATCATGCGACTTTATGTAGGAGCGTGGCAAGATACCAAATTATACGTCGCTTGGCAAGTTACTCGTTTCTTGACATTTCACAATCAAGACGTTTCATTACGAAAATCCGCTGCTTCCAATTGTCAGTCTCTAATTATAAATTCGCAAAACAGAAAACGGTTCCATTCACTATGTTGCAGCTCCAATTAATCATACTTTATAATTATCTACTCATAAGAGTTAAAAGGATATTTTAGTAACTCTTATCACGTTTAAAAAAAAATGTTTACTTCTCATTTTATATTTCTTCAGTAAGTTTTCGATTAAAGTCGATAATCGCGAGCAGATAAAGTTAAAGGTAAATAAGGGCGCTGCAAATAGTTTTATCGCTGCGTTGCGACTTTCATCGAGTCAAGTTGCCTTTTAAATTTTTTTTTTTAAGAAACTCGTTGAATAATCTCGAAGTCCATATACAATCTGCGTGAAAGTCAATGTAAAAACTGTCAAGTCCGCCTACCGTTCGGTACATACGTCCCACATGGAGACGATGGGTGTATTAAGCAGTGACCATATATGATCATCGTCGTTCGAAAGCTAAGATCACCCAACCCTATCTATCCCCACCCTGCAACTCTTCCTCCTTCTCGTCCAGCCTGGTCGCAATGTATACGTTACAGTCAGATATGAGTCACCAATGTCACCGCTATATATAGAGATGACTGTAAAACGACAGTGCGATTAACGTGAACGACGATCGCCCGGTTATGCACCGCAGCGATCTGTTTGTCCATTTGCTTTTGTAATTTTTCTCAAGTCGATTCACGCGTCCGAATCCCTCCCGCGGATCTTCGCCCTCGTCAGCAGCTGGCGACAGACGCAGGCCGTCGTTGCTAGACCGGAAGCAGCGCGAAAGGTCGTACCGTTATTCTAAATGCATGGCGCGCGCGCGATACTGCATTTTACGCGTTGCGTAACCACCGAGCGG
Source organism: Tetramorium alpestre (assembly GCA_021460005.1). Classification (NCBI taxonomy): domain Eukaryota; kingdom Metazoa; phylum Arthropoda; class Insecta; order Hymenoptera; family Formicidae; genus Tetramorium; species Tetramorium alpestre. Next base: position 72,065 of record JAJVSH010000146.1, on the reverse strand, counting down.
ATACGCGCGATGCAACTGATTCACGAGCGATCCCGAGGGTTCCGCTGACTTTAATGGATCTGCTTATGGCAGATGAAAGAGAGACGCGGAAGAGGAGGGTTAATTCGTCAAAGGTTGCCGTCTAGACTTTATAGGAATGTGATACCTACATAAATATATACATACGATGTATGTGTATTTATATACAAATTAGCAATCGAAATTAAAAAATGCTAAATATAAAATAAGAAATCTATAAGCAACGCTAATTGTAACTATTCTTGTTATTGTTTTTCATCCAGGAAGTTTAGGAAAGTTATCTCTTTTTTTTTTTTTAAGGGAAGCGTCTCTTAACGATTCTCGTTTGAATACTCTCGTAAATTGTGTCACAAACTGCCAATGGACGCCTTAGAATGCGATAAGACAATCTGCTCAATGATAAATAAGAAATGTTAGGACTATTTCCCGTTACGAAATACACAAGTTTATAAGAGCAGTTGGTCGTAACGGCACGAAGTAAAGATTGAGAATATATTATATCTACGTAATAAATGAATGATAAAAACTTTGAACTGAACGGAAACGGAATTCTATCAAAGATCTTACTTCAGTCTATGCGAATGCTCGCGTAGAAATAATAACTACATTATTAATTCCGCATCTCGTTTGAACGTAGATTTAAAACATTTCCTTGGAATGAAGATGATACAAAGATTACAGAATCCCGTAAATGAGGACGTAATTTGGTCTACGTATTGACTACAAAATGAATCTTGCGCCTAAAAGTCCATCTTAGGATAGGAAACCAAATTTTTTTTTCTTAAAATACTCGTAATGTATGACTCTGCTACATATTTCAAGATAGCAACAATAAAAGATTTACTTCACTTCTATTAATATCAGATACCATATTGATTGCAGACAAATAATATCCATTAACGGAGAGACATTATTAATGACTTCAATTATATTTATCCGCCGTAAAATCTATTTCAAGACTGAAATGTAAAAAAAATTGAAATCGTTATAAAATAGTAATCGTCGCAACAGTCGGCGAAACCCAGCCTTGCGACCCGACACGATCGATACACCTGGCTATATTCAGAGAGAAAGAGAGGGCCGCGCTTGTCGGCAACGAGCGAAACGGTTCGAAACGGGCCGAGGTGATGCGAAGGAAAATGGCGAGAGGATACCATCGGCTTCCTTTATTTGGGATCGCGTTGCCGTGCTACGCGAGACTCGGTGTCCTTGGACTCGAAGGCGTCGTTGAATGGGCACATATTCGTATAATGGTTACACAACAAGTGCTCGCGTAGTAGAAAGTAGACCCCTGCACTACGCCAATTTTTACCCCGTAATTTTGCCTCAATTTACTCTAATACTTTTCGGGAAGTACGAAGTTCTTCGTGGAATACATCTTTTAATAAACTATTAATTATCTTATACTTTCTCTGGCATACTTTGTCGAGAATTATAAATAATGTATTTTTGCGAAAATTATCATTGAGTTTAGATTAAAAAATGTTTTACCAAATTATAATAAATAAGAAATTAATTTTAATTGGAGGAAGAATTATCAGAATTAATGTTTTGCAAAAAATGAGACTTAAATTATATTTATTTCTTATCGGTTTACGAATTCTTAGCGATAACTCGGTTATCAGTAAATTTTATCATCAATTTTAGATAAATTGAAAGTGCATCGCAATTACAGTGCTTACTTGAGAAAAATGTTTTCCGCCCAATCGATACGTTCTCATTATTACTTAGTCTGTTATAGACTAAGAAAAAAAAGAGGATAAAAAAATAGCCTTTGATGTTACGCCACCGTAACGTCGGATCGATTGTGATAGACAGCTTGAGAAACGGGCATTGACTTGGTGCAGCAGCCTTAAAAATTACGGAAGCGTGACGACGGACGTTGATCAGCTTCTCCTTGATCTTTATCCACTCTGTAATCTTTCGACTTTATTCAGATAAGATTAACAATTATTATACAAAAGATCGATCATCACATTGTGTGCTTCTTACAAAATTTTTGCGTAAAAAATTTGAATATTATTCTTCCAGCTATAAACTTATTTTCCTTCTATGGCACTAAAGATTTGTCGTTTTTCTTATTCAGGCAAAAAGAGATAAATCTGCGCCAGAAAGAGACTCGTGTTTCTGTAAACGTGACGTTTTTCAAACAATCGAATTTATTAAAAATATGGAGAACGGAGGGAATGAGATCGATAAATCAGCAGAGAAAGAAGCGCGACGGCAAAAAGGGAATGGAGCGCGTGCACGTAGAAAACGGAGACGCCGATTCGCACGATTAGCGCGGGGACCTCGGGCGGCCGAGCGTGTCGACTCATGATAACGCAGCGTCCGTCGACTGTCAGTTAAAACGGCGTCGCATAAAAATTTTAAAATACACCGGCCATGCAACCGACGGACGCTGCCGTGGCCGTTAAATGCGATCGTGACGCCACGCCGCGCGGCCGACGGACGCGGCGTAGGAATTCCATCTGCTTTAAGGGGCGTACATACGCGGACTGAGTGCGTAAAACGTGCTATCGCCCAGAAAATCGCACGATTCTCGTGAATTTCGAGGCCGAGAGAATTGGACCTGAAAATTTTGCGCATTATTTAAAGCATCGCGCGAGACAGAGGCAAAGCGATGCTCATTTCTACAAATGTGGATTAACTTTAATCTCGCTTCAACTTGGTTCTTGTCTTTATCTAGTTCTACGAATTGAAAAAAAAGGTGAAAAACATGTTAAATCGGAGTTGAAGTTGACCTACATTGTCAGAAATGGACAGAAAATCTTATCGGACTCTTATCCGTTCGGTGTGCGGTCACCTTTAGCACACGCCAGCCCGAACGGTCGGAACGAAGGAATGGAAGGGGGAGGCAAGATGGACGTACAAGGAGATAGCCGTTTTTATTCGCAATAAATCGAATCTGCAATCGTTCGTACCGCCGGAACATTTCATTTCTTATTCGAAACAGACCTCCCTCGCGCGTTTTACGAGCAAGCGCCGCGGGGAAACGATCGCGGAACGACGGCCAAGATTGTTGCCAGACGGAAAAGCGTAGAATGTTAGTGGAACGAAAAAAAAGAGCGAGAAAGAGATGCGCGCGCAGCCGGTCGATGCCGTCGCGTGAACGACAATCTCTTTCCCTCCCTTTCTCTCTCTTTCGTCGAGAAAGAGATATGCCACACCCAGCGTTATTCCCGGTCGAGTGATAGACGAATTTCGGCGACGTCCGCGAGCGATTCTCTCCCGACGGCGCGTGCGGAATATACACGGGAAGAAAGATGGCCGACATGTGGCAGCGAGACGCATTCGCACGGGAACGCGGTCATACGATGAGAAAGAGAGAGAGAAGCCTCGAAAGAGGGGGAGGAGGGGGAAAACCGTTAGACTGTGCCGGCCGGCCGGCGAGCTTCTGTCGCCATGACAGGTCTTCGACCGCCGCGCGGGCGAGGCTGCCGTTTCCTCGCATACCAACCCGCGCGCGCCCCCCTCGGGTGACGGGCAAGCCGCACGGGGAAACCGCGTCCTCGTTCCCGTCGGACGATCCTCACCTCTTTCTCCTCCACCTCGGGCGCGGATATCGAGCGGCGAGAAAAAATGGCGTGGCGACGGCGGATATCCGTTCCTCGTCGCCGACGGAACGATATCGCCGAATTCTAGGCGAGCGCGAGCGCGTTCGCGCGAAGGACGCGAGGAATCTCGATAGATATGCGACGAAGTGGCTCGCGCGAACAAAGGACACGCGATAGTCGATACACGTAATGGCAGTCCGACGGTAGTCGAGACTAACACCCACCCTCCTTCGAGAAAAGGGATTCCGCGAGCGCCTACCTTGGCTCCAATTTGATTGCCGCACTGGCCGGCCTGGATGTGGACGATCTCCCTCATGTTGCTCGCGGAGTTTGTCGGCTGTGACCTCTCGAGAAACTTGAAACCCTTGGAGTACCTTGCGGCGACGGCGACTGGCGACGATTATTATCGAACTGACTCGAGTACAGACTAACGCGTCGCGAGAGCCCAGAGACGAGTATGCGACGGTTGCGGTGTCCGTTACAGATTTTCAAGCCTCTACGGGGGGAGCAGTGGGACGGGCGGGGACGGAGGGGGGTAAGGCGCAGCCGATTGGCGGAGCCGCCTCCGCTAAGCCGTCGCGATTCGCCGACGCGACCGCAGCGTTGCCAACTTCGCGTCGCTGCCGCGTTGACTCGTTTCGCGGCGGCGCGGCGGCGTCGGTCCGTCGGTGGGTGATTCTGCTTCTCTGCACGCCGCTGGGTGACGCAAAACGCACACACAAATACAACCTGAATTTCAAGAGAACCTACTACAGCGTTATTGCCAGTAGGATTTAACGCCGTCTGCAGCCTCGGGAATCCTAAATCCTGTGCGATTTCTCGATCGACGAGACGCGTTGCGATAGTTATCCCAAGATTATTACTTTGATCGATCGACGAATATATCTCACTTCCGACGGAACAGTCGAATGTGATGATACAATCATACTTCTATTTTTCTTTTTGTTTACTGTTTGGTAATAGATGTTTGATTAACCCGAAATAAGTCGTTTCTTGCCAAGTCATTTCATGGAAAGTTTTCCATTTCCTTGATAATATAATAATAGTATGGTGGCCCGAAATTTTTTTACGGCTATACAACAGAGCTCATTCATTCATTATTCATTATACATATTCATTTTTTCAATCGATATCACTTTAACGAATTTTAGAATATTTGAACACTGAAATCTCAAATTACTTGAGCAATTTCCACAATGATATCAAATTGAAGTTTTTGGGAATTTAGTAAACCGGAGTATTGTAGAATCACTTAATTATATTTGATATTTAAAGATAAATCTCGAATTGTAAATTTTATAAATAAAATGGCAAATTTTATATTTTGATATTCTTCACATTCTTGATTGACTTCACATGATAAATCTAAACGATTGTTTTACATTGTTAATTAGATAGCGCAAATTTAAATAAATTATTATGGATTAGAGATTGAATTTTTAAACGAAGACAGCGATTTAACAGCGACAAGAAAGATACGAGAATTAATATGACAAAAATTATACGAAGAAATCACAATTTCATTCCTTATTCAAATAATTCGTAACATCAAAATATAAAATTTGCCATTTTATTTATAAAATTTACAATTCGAGATTTATCTTTAAATATCAAATATAATTAAGTAATTCTACAATACTCCGGTTTACTAAATTCCCAAAACTGCGACGAAGTAATTCGCACGCGGCTCCACAACATTAACTTAACATCTGTTTCGACCGTTAATTTGAAAATCTCGGCGCTTCTAGTAACCGCCTGTGACGCCTCGAAAGGGCACCGGCCCTGTGTGGAAGTCTGGTGGATGGTAAGGCTAGGTCTGCCTGCGGAGAGCCCTTTCAACCTAAAGTATGTACTTTGTCAGTTATATATGTATTTTTCGAAAGTTTTCCCATTATTTTTCATTCTGAAAACAATTCGGGTTTTCCAATTACAATGACTCGAGACATTTGTATGCGACAATTGTGATTCATGCGGATTAAAGTCTAGTTCCTGGGTACTGCGAAACAAAGAACTAACTGGATCAAAGGAAAAAAAAAATCCGATTTGTATCAGTCCGAGGTTTGATGCGGCGCGACGGAGCGAAGATACGAATTCGTTACGGCGCGCGAGAGAAATGCCTGCTCTGTACACGTATATATTTCCGTTGCTCCGTCACCCGATTTCCGGGCGTGCATCTCGCGCGAGATACGGGCGCCTGCCGCGGCTTATCGATTCGCAGGCGTGGCTCGGTGGTGGGCCAGCGGTGGTGGGCCGCGCGATTGCAGATGCGAATTGTGACGCGAGACGTTCTCTCCGCAGGCCTCCGCACTGCACGCTTAATTGCCGGCTACGCCAATCTTTCCGCGAGACAAGCAACGCTCGTTAGGGGCTAACTCGATTAATTCGTAGTCCAATTAACCCAGTGAACAAAATGCTAGTATTCTGCCAACGTGCTCGGGCGGAATATTGCGGCGGATTGGCGTCGAGTGTGTCTCCGCAATAAGCTCGAATTCTGTCTATCACAATTTAAAAGGGCAGAAAGCAAAAGGCCGAAAAATGCAAACGTACTGCAGTCCTAATTTGAAATGGAATTTGTTTTAAATGATTAGAAAATGCCAGATTCTCGGCTTTTTGCAATTAATCTATCATATATTCTGTTAACGGATTTTCTCATACTTCTGGCACTTTGCCGACAAGATTTGTAGTAGACTTTGTGAGAATCTGTTTCAGATAGATTTGGTTATCTACTTGAATATTAAATTCTCAAAGGACATTACACACGTAATTAAAAATTTAACTCAAGATTAATTATGAGAAGACGTGTTGGTATTTTAGATTTTTCAAAATAATTTTGTGTTCTAGTACAAGAAATGAACATAGATATTAATTATGTAATTATATAATTAACTAATATATAAGTTGTCTTTAAAATAGCATTATGTCTATATTATTTTCTTTTTGGCCGAGTCGATGATACAAGAAGTTTACAGTTAAAAGTATTTCTCGAAGAATCCTCGCGAGATGCTGGCTCTTTGCGAAGCAGTACCGTATTCGTCCACGGTTACGCATTCGTGTGACATTACGTTTGCCTTAACGGCGGCTTTCTGTCTCGCTTCCACGTAAGATGCGTCGACGCACCATGTCTAACGCCTCCTCAAAAACGCGTTAAGTATGAATCCTGTTAAGAAGTTTTACATGGGACAAGCACTTGTATCCGGATGCGCCATAAATAGTGCGAATACATGTGTATCCATTTGCAAATAGCAGCACTGGGAAAGATCTATTATCTTTAAACAATTCTCGACTCCATGACCTATATTATTCGATAAATACGAATATGGAAGTATGACATCAAAGACGAAACATTTATCGACACAACAATTATGTATTAGACATAAATGTAATTTATTACATTTTATAAATTTAACATGTATAAATTTACGTGACAACCTTGAATGTCGTAAAAAAAATTTTGGTACGTCAATTTAACTCCTACGCATAAGGTTTACGTGTATTTAGATGGACAGTAATGGTTCATTCATTAAAAACGATGAGTCAACGCTAAGTATATACGTTTTTTTTCTAATCATCGTGCTAGAGCATGCACGCTACGGAAAGAAAATAGACAAATATGATATAAGCGCAGAGGCAAATAACAAGTATATGTCAAAAGCTTGAATTCTTTCAAATTATCCCCCTTAAAACTATTTATAGCGAAATTTTTTCGAGCACGAGGAGTTCCACGAAAGATGGAACGCTAATCAGATTAGCGAACTATCGCATGGTTTTAACGTAAGTAGAGGTAAGCCATTTGGGAAATAAGATCGAACCCTTTCAATCCTCAGGATGGATAGAACACCTGTAAAGTAGCACAGTGTAGTAAGTGATTAACTTCAGCGTAGCCCACACTCTACCCTTACCCAGTAATCGCCTTAGACTCATTCTGGCTACCCAACCCCGTAGGAGAAAGTCGATAAGTGACTCACGGTTACGTACACGCCCGCGGCAACTTGGCAGACTTAATTAATGAACAAGCAACGTGCTCTATGTATCTTGCTGCCCATCCCAAGCTTCCGTTCGTGTAATACAATTAATTTTTATCGTCATTCTGCTCATAAAGTAATGCCGCGCATAAATCGACTTTGCAAAACGCAATATATTTCTCCATACATACATATATATGTATATATAGATATAATTGTATTTTAATTATATATAATTATATTTTATTAAATGGATAATTGAATAGTCAAACGACTCGAGATTAAAATTAACAAGTAACATGAAAAAAGCAAGCTTTAAAAGTCAAATGCAATTAACTGTGAGTTACTGCTGTAATAATTGTGAGTTACTGTTGCAACTGTAGTTATTATTGTTTTGTAACAACTCAATACAAAGTTACATTTATGCGACATACTATTATATCATACCTTTAATTGAAATGACTGTTATAAATAGAACTATAAAATATAACTGCAGCTGGAAGAAACGTCGATACTATTTTAATTATCTCGCGGACGATTCCTCAGTTTAAAGACGATATCACCGAATGAAATCTGTGGCGCCTATTGTCGCGCGAAACGTCAAATTACGTGAACTCTGCCACCCAGGCAATACTAAAGGCCTCACACATCTCAGTGTCAATGAGACATCTCGTGAGTATATTGTCTCATTGTAACGGCAACGCGAAGCAGTGTTGTGTAAATCGAGCTCCCTCGTGCTGTCAACCTATTACACCGTAGAATAGGAATAGTTACATCACACAGCCGGGTCAAGCGCCCTTGCATCCACGGCGCGCGACAGCGGCGTTTGATATTACGTTGCTCTCGCGGCCGCACGAGCGCGAGCGAGAGAAGGTGTGATCGGCGACGACAACGGGGTGTAGCCGGTCCTGCCTTGCTCGTTACCTTGTATGGATCAACCTCGCATCGCACCGTCGTCGTCATCTCGGAGAGGAGAGAATTAAAAAAATAAAAGAAAGGAAAGGTCCCACACGCACGATCGCGCGCTCGGCCCGCGCACGCGTGCGGCGATGCGGTTTCACGTGATAACGCGGTTTCGTCGGTACTGATCACGGCATACCCGGCGGTTTTTATCGCGATTATTTTGCGGCCGGCACACGATTCCCGCTGAGATCGCTGCGGATCGTTTTCCCGGTCGCGCGCGCAACGCGGCCGCATCCGACATGCAAGTGCATTCTCGATGCTTCCGCGGAAATGCTTCCCGTACGGTGCGATGCCCTAATCGATCGTTGATTAACGGTTTCGGCGAACGCGGAGGATATTCTTATCAGCTTTGAGTTTATTGAGAAGAAAGAATAAAAATATTCAAAACATTAGAATTATTGGTAGCCAATATTGGTAGTCAAAAGATTTTTATAAAGTAAAACTCGATATTTACTTTAAATGTGAAAATGATTTCTATAGTTTTGATTCGTAAACTAGCACTAACTGAAACGATGATATCACTTCCCGTAACATAACACATCGCGAGAGAATTTCTTCCGGCATAAAGTCGCGATGGAAATAGCATTAAAGCATGTTTGCTTGATGTAGATTGAAACGCGGCGATTGCGGAGGAGCAGAATATTCTCCACCGACATGTGATGAGAAATAGCTGAGAAATTACACAAAAAAAAAATTCTGGTTAAAAACGGACGAATTAGAAAATCTCTTGCGTGATCAAATATTCCGGTTATTATAATAGAACTCAATAATATATAACTTATAATCAATCCTACAAGATTTTTCTGACGTACGTTTTTAACCAGAATTTTTTTCAGTGTAGCTATGCGCCCAGCGGATTGTATGCTACAAATGATAGAGGGATTAAGTTGTTAGTTTAAATTATTTCTATTGTTTTGTAAAAACTATTATTTATATTGTATGGTTCAGGCGAGGCGAAGAGATTCGCTGCGATGCATCGGAGGCTTGACGTAAGTCGAAAAGCCTTTCGTCAATCTTGGCGTGAGAGATTGCGTAATATCCGACTGAAGAACAATCCACGTGGATACGCTCGGCTTAATGCCCCACGTCTATTGTCCTTCGTTGGCTTTGCTATTAAGCAGCGAGTCCGCGAGCGTAAACGCCGGATGACATCATGTCCCCTTTAAAACCAGATCCGAGCACGTTCCCGCTGGGCTGGGAGGAAAAAGTAACGCTGGCGTCATTACGCGGCCGCGTTACGATAATTAGCGATCAATCTGTATCAAGCGAATATTTAATGCTGCCTCCATCGCGGCTTTATGCCGGAAGAAACTCTCTCGCGATGCGTTATGTTACCGAAAGTGATATCATCGTTTCAATTAGTGCTAGTTTGCAAATCAAAGCTAAAGAAATTATTTTCACATTTAAAATAAATATCGAGCTTTATTTTATAAAAATCTAGGCTATCAATAATTCTAATGTTTTTAATGCCTCTATTCTTTTTTTCTTAATAAACTCAAAGCACTTCTCAATAAGAATTTTATAAATAAAAAATGAGAATTATAAAAAAATATCGGAGAATAGTCATAAATTCAATAACATATTTTAACATTTAACACTTAAGAGCACAGGATTTCTAATCCATCTAATCTAGAATTTCTGAAGTTAATGATTATGTAAAATGCTGCTTTATTCAAGTAAAATATTAATTTGAGATCGCAAGATATGCATACAGGATGACAGTTATTTGCATAAATATACCTTGTATTATGGCTTTTTATGTTTTCAACCATAGCGTCAAGCTTTTATTTATTGCACGTGTAGACATTTCAATTGATTAATTCCTATGCCGTTTTTATATCGCATTTATCACATCAGTTTCATTTTTATCGAGTAATCTGACATGGAACTACGAGATGATTAACGAAATAAACGATCATTCCAACAGTGCTTTTCGATGCAAGTTGAGTCTATTAATCAATGACAACCTGTTCGAATCGAATGTTCATTTAGACAGACATTATTAAAGACAAGCTGTTAGTTTTAATTGAACTCGATCACGATCGTGCGACTCTAGATGGTCAAGGCTCAAGATGATTGTTTTAACCCAAGCTCGGTACACCTACGGCTAACCTTCGGCCTTTAATGTCAAACTTAGTCGATCGCATGCCGGCACACCGTGAATGCCGAATTCATACCTAGTACAGACGTACGCGACATTCTGTACGCATGTCACAGCGCGGGGTGAATATGAGTCATGATTATCGACCTTGATGGGCGGTGGTTGCGTTTCCTACCCTGAGCCTACACGGCTCTGCGGAATTTCCGTGTTCCGAAGAGCAGCGTGCGAAGCGCACCTCGCGATGAAGCAATTGCGACAAGGGGGGTTGTTGTATGAAGCTACCCTCTGAGTCAGAAGTAGTTACCGTTGAGTCATCATCAGAACGATCGATTATTGTCTATATATACACGCCGCGGAGTAAGTCGCGTGCGGTTTCCATTTCTGCGGATGATACTGAAGTGTCCAGGTAGATGTGGTTCATGACGATTGTCTCTAGGACGTTGGCCAATTTTCTTAATTGTAACCGTGAACTGTAATCAAGAATAATGGGAATACTGAGCTAGAAATAAATCGATAGAGGAGTGACAAGAGTATTTTTAGAAAAAAATCTATAATTGCAACTTAAAGAGAAAATTAACACAAGTTATGAAAATTATATAAAATGTTGATGTTTGCGGGTTTTCTTAATGAGTTATCAGAGTAATAAGGATATAAATAAATTTATGATACGATTGACGACTGATGAAAAGAGAGACCTAAACAGAGTAGACCTTGCCCCGCCTGGTATTTTATTGATCCTAAGAAGGTGAACGACAATTGGTACGCCTAAATATTTCCGCAGGCGTATGTCCCCGTTCATTTGTCTCATTGCTGACGCAATCGAGTAGTCGAGAGTTAAGACATGTCATTACGTATCAAAACATTATGTCTCCAAAAGGTCTTGGATAATGTTAAACAAATATGCATTCATTTATAGCTAGTCACTTTAATTCATAATTAATAACACTTGACAACAAAAGTTTATTTATAAGCATTTATTTGCAATCTCTTAATTATAATATAATAAAATGTACAAAGCAGGATATATAATTATTTCATACATAATTATTTTATATTATGAATGTTGTCAAAATCTTGGCCTGGATATAAATGAGATACGAGTCTCTCCAGAAACACAGCAGCGGCGATTTCGCATATGAAAATCTATGTCGGATAATTGTGTTTCATACAATGGGAAGAGATAAGTATAATGGAAATTTAATGGCAAGTTTAATGAAAGACAAGTATAATGGAATTTTGATTCACAGTCACAAAAAATACAATGTCCACGGCGAAATCGCCGCTGCTGTGTTTCTGGAGAGACTCGTATCTCATTTGTATCCAGGCCAAGATTTTGACATACGGCCACTTTCTCGTGGAATCGAACGATACGCGGATTCGAAAACAAACGACAACGTCCACGTGCTTGCCGTAAATGGCTCCGTTTTCCATTACGGCGGTCGCCGACATGTATAGGTCGCGGTGAAGGAGGACGAAGTCGAAGATAAGTCGCTCGACATCGAATCGAAGACAGGATTACATCTATCGCCTTGAAACGGAAGATAGTACGTTCATGGATTCTTATTGATCTAGATTTTTAATAAATAATAGCAAAGAAAACGGGACGTCACGTTTAGGGACAAACCAATCTAAAAATAAATCCATTTTGCATTAAAAATTAATTTATATGTAATCGACATAAACGACAACGTAAATATCTTCGATTTGTAACAGAGTCCATCGTTTTATCGTAGATATATGACTGTGATTAAATTAAAGATTCCCAATTATTTCCTGTTTTACTTCTTATTATAATTTATCGCTTGCGGATGACTTAATGTCAGCAGTAACTGCGTGTTATGACGATCGTTATTCGATCGCTTACATTACATAACGCGTCGCGTCAGTACCCCATTTTGATGCCATTTAAAGGCAATAAAGGCACCCCACTTGATGAAGAAAGGATCGAGTGCCGGGAGTTACACGCCGAGAGCACTCGCCTAAAACGAGACGTGTGGGCCGTACAAGGAGATCTTGTTGGCGCTTTTGCGCTATGCCGCCACGTCGATAGAATGCATCATGCGCGAAGCAACCCAAATTCAGAATGATCCGAGACATATTGTCGAGCGTTAAGAATTAATTCAAGAATTAGACTAACAATAAGTCATAAATATAACTTCGAACGTAAAATACACTTATCTTATTATTTATGAACCATTTATTACAGCAAGTTACATTTGCCTACTCATATAAATTGCTGGAAATTAAGAGACATTAAAATTGGTATTTGCGACGCCCACGTATTGTGCACGCCCACGTGCTCGAGTAACGTGACGAAGGTAACCCGAAATCCGCGGGATAAAGCTGATTAATTTATCGCTGTATGCCCAGGGCTCAGCGACTTTCGTACGGTACTCGAGGAATACGAGACGGTTCGGTTTGTTTTATCGTTACGTTTACGATCCTCGAGATTAAGGGGAAGAGGAGGGGATTTTTAAGGCGCAGGATCCCGATGTTTCTTTCACGCGCGCGTCCTCTTCCTTTGCCGGTTTCACGAGAGAGGAACAGGACACGAAAACGTTCGCGAGGGAGAAAGAGGGACGGAGGTTTACTCCGTTCGAAGAGCGAGAACCACTTGTCCATATTTGGCTACACCCGCATGCAGTTTACATTCCGCGCCTTTTTACTGCTTTCTTTCGATCGCCCGCACCTACATGCTCCTCTGTCGTCTCGGCGAGCATATCCGCGACTTATATATATGTGTCATCGCAAATTTTTATCACGGCGATAACGTGACTTCGCTGTTTTTGAGGAATGCCGCGCAATCCGCGCGTCTCTCGTCGCAGATTGACAGATTACGATCTGTCCAAAATACAAGTCTGTTTATTATTTCATCGATTAGATATCGATCTATGAGGAAAAGATGAAATAGAGGTAGGTCACTGCTAATGCGCAATTTTTTTTTATTTCTCTGTGAGCAGATTGATCAGTTAGATTTGCGAAATGATGATCTCAATGAGACATCTCGATGATATTCAATCGAAATATAACAATCAAGGAATGCAGTCTCATCTCGCGCCAAGTACATTTTTCGTACAATATCCTTTCGTAAACGAGGTTCGCGTATTAATCGCAGCATATTCTTTATAGAAAGGAGAACGCGTATAAATCGCAGCGTATTCTTTACAGAAAGGAGAACGCTTTTTCAAAAATAAATTATTCTTTTTACATAAATCGCTGTTATTGAAAGATGCATATTGAAAGAGAATATAAATTTTTATGTCATTATATGTAATGATATAACAGTGATGCACATAAATGCCCTCGATGTGCAGATATGAATATGTGCATGCGATTCTAAGTTATTTTCGATGTGCTACCTCAATGAAAATTTAAATATAGAAGTGAAAAATCGTTTCCTTTCGTATACATAATCGGAATACGTGAATGCGCTCACGGCGACAAACTTTTTATATTGTATTTTGCAATCACTCGTGATCTCTCTTGTTTCGAGGGTGTTTGCCTCTTCAAATATTTGCAATAAAATTCCTAATAAAATACAATTGAAGGATTTAATAGAAGAATGATATGCATTTAATTTATAAATAAGATAATTAATTCATAAAAAAGTACTTTACATTTTAAACTGATTTTTTAAATTGTAGACTTCATTTTGATATAATTTCTTATTTAAAATAGATTTTATAAATTGTGTATTAATTGCACTTTGGTATCTCTTAATTTCTATTATGCCACACCCTGTTTACACAAACCGTGCTCTTCCAGTTTATTTTTACTTAACTTTCAAGATAGACAAGGAGCAAAAGAAATCAAAAACTATCTCTTGATCGAAATGGGTCGGCATTATAAATTCTCGCGACCTATGCCTTCTATTTAATAGTACATGTTATCTCTGGTTTTGACACTAGGTTACGAGACTCTTATAGGAAGCATTATTTGGGGTCGCGTGTTGCTGTTTGGTCAATCGCTGTTTAATATACAGCCGCATTCGATCGTCAGACAGGTCGAACGACGAAAAAGTGCCATGCGCGGTTCGGCTCTCTTTGGATATAAAAGTCACTTGTATAATAAGTGGCACAAGACCGCTTTCTATCTATGTGCGAAGGATTTCTCGGTACATATCTCGAATACGGTACGATGCAAGCGCCAGCAAGAGATCCATAAATTGATTACAATTTTTCCAATATAATATGAAACAAACTAGGACAGAAGTTATTTAAAACATATATTTCTTTAATAACTCCGTTATGATAACCGATAAAATTCTATATAATAAGTAAAGTAATTATATGTAATGTATATCATTACTAATTTAGTTTATATATAAACTATACGAAAACATAAAAGGAATCAATTGATTATAATGTTAATTAAAACTAAATAGTTGAGACGTTATTACGTAAAAGCAACGTATAATTATCAAGATATATTTCTTCGCTATTGATGTCATCGATATGTCCAGCTAAAATTAAATGCGAATGCATCATTCTAAACAACAGTGCACTTTGTGCTTCGGGAATATACAATTCAAGATTAAATGTCACACGTATCAAACGATTTTACGCTGTTGATAAGCGATTACGCAGCATGTATGTAACGAGAATAGCTTTGCCTGCGATATTATGCAATAACTGGATCATTTAGTATGATATAGCATTATTCACGAGTATTAAAGCATCCAGGAGTATGTATTTCTTATTTGAATATTTCGGATATATTCGCAATCCGTGAATTCAGATTTTCAGATATACTTGGACTACTTTTAATCGATCGATATGTAAATATTATTTAGATTGTTGGAGATATGTACAAATTATCGGGTCCATAGTGACGGTTGCAAATTCCTCTTTCCGATCAAATATAATTTACAAAGGATGTTAATTAATTGAAAACACCGAATCAGAAAATGAAAGATGACTTTGCGGAAATGTAAGAGAAAAGACAAGGTGAAGAATAATTTAATGATTTTATTATAAAAACTTATATAAAATTATGCATTATCACCCATTTATATGTATATATTATGCATCTTTATATATGTATAAATTATCACATTTTCGAGTCATTAACTAGGAAATCCGTAACCAAAGCATTGAACTCCTCGGAATACCTTAGGTGAAGATTATGTGCACCTTTCTCGAAGATATGCACTCTATAAAGAAATACAATAGAAATTAGTAAACATTTTTCTAGATTACATTAATTCTTTTCAAGTATGTAAAGATGCATACTTTGAATTGGCGATATTTTGCTGTAGATATGTCGGATGTTCTGGCAGGACCATTGCGTCTTTGGCTCCGTGAACGATTAAAGTCGGACACTTTATCGTCGATAAAACCTGTTTGCATATGTCGCCGTTTTGCTTCTCGTACAATCTCAGCACGCCGTCTATCCAATCTGACCACATTTTTTGGAAATAATCCTCACCGTAGACTTGTATCATAGGAGTCCTCATTTTTTCCGACCACTTATTGATGTCCCTAATACCTGAACAATAATACCTCATGACACGTTGCGCGCACGAAAGATATAAAATATTTAACGCGCTCTCGATAACGCGACAGCGAAACATTGCGCCGTATTTGTAAAGTTAAATTGGTTCGAGGTTCTACAAATTTCAACAAATTTAAAACTCCGCAATTTTCTCGCATTTTGCCACCTTTAAATGTAAATAATATTTCAACAAATTGTATTGTTAAATGCTAGACGAGGCTGTTTCTCTAGCTCTACGATATCGAGCAAGTGAAATCATACTTTCGTATATTTTCTTCTCGTCCGGGTGTATGTATGCGTTCGCGCCAAAAACAACCATCTTGCGGATGCTGTCGGGATACGTCGCGGACAGCACAAGCGACGTGATGCCGCCGTCGCTCCAACCGATGAGAGAAAATTTCGAGTAGCCGAGAGTTTTCATCAGGTTGTGGGCCCACTTGGCGTCGCGCTGAAAGAAATCGTCCGGGAAAGTCCGGTCGGGCGGTCGCGACTTTCCGTAACCGGGTGGGTCCCAGGCGACTATGGTCAGCTTGTCCACGTTCAGATTCTCCATCTGCGGCTTAAAATCGGTCCATATTGTTCCTGAAACATTCATTTTACTGGACCATAAATTTGCTGGATCTGTAAATTACCTCCTTAATTAACAGTTGGCTAATGTAATCTAGCAACAGATTGCCAGTGA
This sequence comes from Tetramorium alpestre, assembly GCA_021460005.1. NCBI lineage: Eukaryota > Metazoa > Arthropoda > Insecta > Hymenoptera > Formicidae > Tetramorium > Tetramorium alpestre. The sequence goes on along the minus strand of JAJVSH010000146.1, from coordinate 55,289 downwards.
AAACTGAGTAGAATATCTGTCGTTTAATAATCATTTACATGGCAGGTTCTACTAACATAATATAACAAGTTTTGCTATATTTCGCTGAGAATCTAGCAAGTTTTATATTTTTGCCGATAAAATTTATAGCGAAATTTATACGTTTTGTAAAATTTATTTTTGACAAATTTTATCTGAAATCTTTTTATCAAACACAAATAATATTAAAAATATTTATAGCTTCGCACAAAATCGTTATAAATAATGAAAACGACAACCAAGAAAGCAGTTAAATTTCTATGAAGAGCAGTAAAAATCATAATTAAAATTATCTGGTGGCGGAAAATTTGATTTTTTCTTATCAACATTGTAATGGTGGAAGCAACGCTATCTTGCTTTTTATCGAACAGTTCAAACACCATACATTTACATCCCGGTAGATGGCAGTAAATGCCGATAAAGTGCAAAACTGTCATCTAACTATTCATCCATACATAAAAAAATAATTATTATATAATTTGTCTTACCCAAAGCGCCAGGTAACAATAGCACCGGATGATCACCTGTCCCGACTCTAGCGTAATTAATTTCCGCATCGTTCACCTTGATCTTTCGCTCCTGTTAATGAGAATGTATAATTCCGCTCTTAGTAGATGGCACAGTAGAAGGATGGTCCAGAATATGGCAAATCATTCGGGAAAACGGCAAGTAACGATTTTACGCTTTCGTTTTACTCTCGCTTCTCTCTACGTACCTCTATCGCGCGGGCTTTACTCGCTGTGGTTGATAGCTGCTGGGCGCGCACGAATCCGCTCTCGGATTTTACCATTTTACATAACGCACTCGCGAGACGGGTATACATGTTGGACATAGGCATGTGTTAGACGTCTACGTTAGCGATCGACTACAGCCTTGCGAGCGAATGTGGTTTCTGCGCAGATCGGTATCATTATATCGGCACCGCCGTGCCAGACATGCAATTCAAATTTGTGCGCCCTGATAATGCACTAATGCGATAACACGGAGATGATAATAAAATTAAACAAGATTTATTTTTTTTTAAGTTTACTTTTTGTAGCTGTTAAACTCGTTAATATATCATCGTAAATTAATAATTTTCAGCTTTATTTATTTCTTTTTATCTTGTACATGTATCTTTCATTAAAAAAAAAAACTTGTTATGTTTGTTTAGTTGGATATATGTGGCACGATAGTTGTACAAATAGTGCAACTAAGATAAAAGTTATTTTTATCATTTTTATTTAAATTATTAATTATATATCTTATACAAATTATAGCTAAGGAAATAGTAATTAGATTATAAATGATATAAATATCTGCAATTATATATACATATATATATATATGTATATAATTAATTACATATATTTCGAATTTTTAAAAATATAATAAAACTCATATTAGTGATATAAAATACTTGTTTTGTAAGTAACGGGAAAGTCGGGTAGTCATGACTTTCCGAGTGGATTCCACGCGATTACAATCAATCTTATCCGTATTCAGATTCTTCATTTGCGATTTAAAATCAGTCCACATTGCTTCAGAAATATTCATTTTTGCTGGATTCCTAAATAATAAATCTCCTTTAATAATCCACCATTTCATCGTAAATGAACAAAATGTTAATAGCGTAATTAATTTTTATGTTGTCCACTTTCGTTCTTGATCCTTCGTCCCTGTTAACAAGAATTCAACAATTAACAATTTATTCGCGTTAATTTTACGTCTCTTTACATACCTCTATTGCTCGGGCTTTACCAGTAGTAGTTGATAATTATCGAGAGCGCACGGATTCGTTTCCAAATTTTACGATTTTATATAATCTACTTGTCAAACGAGCATACATCTTGCACGTGTTGGACATATACGTTAATTTGTGATCGACTGAAGCTTGTGAACGAATTGTGATGTACTACGCAAATTAGTACTATTATCAGTATCTTCATACTAGACATGCAATTCAAATTTGTGGGCCTTGACAATGCAGTAATGCGATAACACAAAGATGGTAATACGAAGGTGCGTTCTTATGTATTAAATTTATTTATTAAGTTTATTTATTACCGAGAATGTTAATGTTAATTTTTAAAATTTTATGCTTGAAGATTTCAATATGAAAATCGAGAAGATTGTCCAAAATTTTAATAATTTTCCAAGATTTATGACTCCGCGATTTTTAGTTACGAAAATTAAAAATAAAATTATAATCATAAAAATCGAAAAAATAATAAATCATAATCAGCGAAAAGATTGTATAAATTAAGAATTTTAAGGATTTTTCGAATTTTCAAAATTTTTAATATTTTCAAGAATTCGGGATTTCAAATAATGAGTCTTATTATTTAAAAATTCGAAAAACATTTTGGAATTTTTAATTCAGAATTTTAAATTGCGAAAATCTAAATTCTTAAAAGTCAAGAAAGTTTATATCTTACTAGATAGTACAATTAAAATAAATAATATAACACATATGCTATTGATGTTACATTATGTTCTGAAGAAAGTTGGAAATTAACTTTTAATGGTTGTTTGATCATTAAAATATTTATTTTAGAACTATACAGTAATGGTAAAAATGCAAACAAATATCAAATACAGATATAATATACAGACGATGGCAGTAATGATTGAAAAACCAACGCATAGGTTTCTAAATGGTAAATAAATAAATGTAGTGCAATTGTCGATGATTACATAAATTTATAGGTTATTCTTACAAAAGTTCCTACAAAAATCTTGTGAGATACAAGCTAAATGCAATGCGGCATATACATAATTCGTGAAGAAGAATTTTGTCAATGTCATTGTTTCGAAAGGAAAGAAAATCCAATTTAAACTCGACAGTGCTTAACGGGGCCCTCGAAAGAAGTGCAGGAAGTTCTGATTAATCGTACACTTAATTATAACCCTATTACTGATAAGAATAATATTAAATGATTCAAAATGGATTATGGCTTATCATGAATCCTGTTGATTGCGACTGCTCTGCGTTCGATCGAGTGCTCTGTGATATTCTTCCATCAAATACTTTTTGTATTTCGTCTGATTGTTCCACAGCTCCGCCGCTTCGAGATTAAGTGGGCTCTCGTTGTTAGGTTCTACATAACAAAGTGTAATTTGCAAGTTATAATTCTTACGCTGACAATGATTTACATTACACTATCATTTCGCTTTTATCACTTACCACCAAGAAGGGACTGTATGGACAGTAAAATGGTACGGACGTCGTACAACGCGCTCCACTTATCTTTCAATATATCCAGGCAGATGTTACCGCAGGTATCTACATTTGGATGAAAGCAGGGTGTGGCGAAGCGCACTATAGGAGCGCTATATGGATAGCTGTGTGGAAATTCTAAGGTCAGTTTGTAAGTGAGACCGGCGTATACCTGCAACACACATGATAAATTCTCATTAGACCTTTCTGTCACATCGGAGGCATCAAGGATTTGACTTAAAGAACAATAATCCAAGACGATTCGCAGGGCAATCCTACCGTGTCTCTTGGTCCTGTGATAGTCCCGATCCACTTGAACAAATTTTCTCCCTCCGGGAAGGCGGACACTCCCTGTTCGGTGCTCATCATCAGTACCATTAGCTCCTTTTGCAACCTACACATTGGACAACGGTGTCATGAAATCAACTGTGTCTACGCGGACAAGCGGTAATTCCTTGCGCGAGGGAAAACTGCGGAAAAATGTGGAAGCGAGTCTCTCGGAATATTCTCGACGGGAAGCGTTCACGATGAAACGAGTTAGGTTTAACAATCCCGACTAGGTTATGTGTGACCACAGCGGACAAAGCGATATCGATTGCGTCGCGAATGCCCGGACGAGTGTCCGGGGAAGGCTCGGGGGATCGCGGAGGGACCGCGCCGCAGGGGAAGACTCGCGATTCAGTCGATCTGCGAGCGATGCCGACGGGCCCGAGTTTGGCGCGTACCGCTTGCTGACTGCGTGATTGTCCTTCGGCAGGCTCTGCTTCTCCTCGGCGGCCTTGGTCGGCGTATTTTGCATCGAGCTGAAGGGGTTCACGTTCTGCGCCATCCTCGGGTCTTCGTGTTCCTGGGCGTGAATCGGACGAGGAGTAGCGTCTTCGCGGAGCTAGGCCTCCGTGTCTCTATCTTTCTCTCTCACTCTCTGTCCGACTCGATTGACGGCCACAACAGCACGGCGGAAATTTGAATGCTGCACGCGCCCTACTGCCCGGCTCGAAAACATCGGGCGGCAAAACAGCTGTTGCGTCGGGCGGCGGCGCGTCGCGTGGAAGTCACTCTCGCGTTCTCCGTTCGCGACGGAGGACTTTTCAATCGCGGCCTCGAGGTATATCGCGGGGTCCCGGCACGGCCGCGTTCCGGGAAACGGCGGCCGAGCGCGGTGTGATCGATAACTCCCGCCGTCGTCGCCCGGCCTGGCCTGGCATTCGTTCTCGGAACCGCCGACGCGCCCTCGGAACACGAGGAGAGACACGGTGAGAGGATGGACTCGGGGGATAGCGTGATCGCGATTTATTGATCGAGAGTCGACGTCTGTCTTTTCCTTTTTTCCTCAACCCCTCTCTCTCCTCAGCCCTCGTCACGTCCCCGACGTGATGATCAACGTGACGCGCCGAGGATCGATGCAATCGGGCGATCGCACCTCGGACCTTCGTGACACGTAGTGCCTCGACCCGCGAGTGTCACCCGGTATAGACGCGTCTCGTGTTTCATTACAGCGAGCGAGTGATTTTCGCGAGGGCGACAATACGGTCGGCGCGTCGGAGGTCGCGCGAGATGGGATCGCTCGACGATGAGAGTGGATTCCGAGCAGCCTGGTGATCCCGTGGTGATGCGAGAGCATGGCAGCGGCGCAGAGCACGCCGGAATCGGACACCGGGAGCTTCGAGTGTTTCAGAAACTACACGGCGCCGGAGGTGTTCGTGCAGGGCCTGGCCGGCATCGTCGATCAGCAGGACGTGGAGTCGATGATACGCGCTCAGAAACAGATGTAAGACTTCGATTCTCTCGAGGTGCGGGCCTGGCCGGAGAGAAAGGTTTCTTTGCGTTCTTCGCAAGTGGCACACGTGCTGCTTTGACTCGTATTTGTTTTGCCAACAAGACAAGGCCGCGTTCCGATATTCACTGGCAGGGTATTGAAAATCTATAATGTGCATGACATAAACAATAGATTTGCAGTACCGGCAGTGAATATCGGAACGCAGCCATTGTTTCAGTGAACAAAACTATCTTGTTTGACGGAGAAGTAACTATTATTTGGAATATTAAATACGTTTGAATGTTGTTCGTTTCGAATATACTTATACCTGGAATGACCATTGAGCTTCTATTTGTTTAAGTTGACAAAGAAGCAAGGTTCTTTTAAAGAATATTTTATTTAAAGTAAACATTTACGTTTTTTGTAAGTAAAATAATCGTATTTATGGGTTCAAACGTTAATTGGTTGGACTATTTTAATGATTAAATTTAACAAAATTTATTAAAACCAAAGAAATATTTTTCTCTGTGTAGTTTACATCGATTGTTTGATGTGCAATTAGTTCCTAATTAAATGAATTTAGTCATTGATTACTTAGAGCTATTTAATATGCTAAACATCTGGTGTAAACTAGGCCATTATCGTTTACACAATCGAACTAAACCAATTTGCTACGAATATAGTACTTGATACACGTGTCAAATGATGGGTGTAAACTAGGTCACATTTGCACGCCTATAATTCATCGATTATAATTTTAATCTCTCGCTCTTACAGGTTACAAAGGTTTGAAAAGACCAACGAGATGCTGACGAATTGCAATCAGCTGTCGGTGAACAGGCTCAAGACGGCCGGCACGGAGTTCAAGAAGCACACCGCTCTTCTGGTCGAGATGAAGAGGGACCTGGATTATATTTTTAAGAAGATTCGCCTGATAAAGAATAAATTGAGCCAGCAATATCCACAGGCGTTCAATGGTAATTAATTATATGGATTTAGTCGGCGAGAAAAGTAGAAATATGATCCGTTATAGTTATATTTTCTATCCCCTTGAAATACGCAGAGGCGGTAAGGAGCAGCTTGGCGGAGGAAGTCATCGTGGAGGATGTCGATTGCCCGGTGAAGCCCCTCGAACCGGAAGTCGTGCCGCTGCCGTCTGCCCCGGCTCACGGCGCTGCCGATCAAGATCCCGATTCAGATGGTAATGAAACCTCCACTAAAAATAGTCATATCGCTAAGGAATAAATCGGATCTTCGGCGAACGTTGAAATGTGTAAAACACTTAAAAAAAATTACCTACGGAACGAACGGCCGATTAATTCAGGTAACACACACACGTTATATTTCTAATATGTATATTGGCGGAGGTGAACCGCACGGAAGGAGTACGTATGTGCTTCGTTGTAAGAGAGCAGAGAGACCTGTTTAAGTCTGAGCCAATTGTTTTTGAACATTCAAACGATTTTATTGTTGTGAGATGTATATGTAACTACATTAGCTATACGTGAATGCATAAAAGACTATTTTAAAGAGAGTATTTCTATTAGAGATCGATGTTAACGAGAAGTGAACGTGTTCTCGCTTCTTAAGATTGCGCTTTACCTGACATCCTGTGCACTTCCTCTCGTTTCGGGGGAGATACTAGTACAAATCCGCTGTAAGGAGTATCAGTCGCAATCGGCGAATCGACACTTTCCGATTATTTACGCTATATTTTCGTTATTACTCGCATGTGTAAAACTGGAACTGTCACGTCACTGACAAGCAAATTTGCAATGCAGAGATGGTACAAAGTAAATTTCCATACTAGCTAGCTTTACGGGAGGGTAGTTAGCCGACGAGCGTCGAGAGATTCTGTTGGTAATTTTTCTATTTACGAATGAATATGAAAGACGTGCCATGTTAGATGTCCGACACGCTGTGCAGACATCAGAGATAAGGACGTTGAGTACGGAAGTTTACTGTTCTTGAATGTTTTCTCTTTATTACGTAATTTTTCATCGACTTGCCGCGTAAGTATGTACATATCGCATAACAACATGCTTTCGATGTACAAGCCGATTTATTGCTTCTCCCAGCGCATAGCAAGGAAGCTTGTTTCATGTGTTACATAGTGCATTATTGTAAATAAAGATCGTTCATTGTCTACCTCGTCGCACACACAGAGTCGTCTATTTCACGCTACTCCGATAGGTATGTCTACAACGATTTACAGTATTGGCCGAAACACTCGAGAGCTGGTCTCGCAATTTTTGACGCTACAATGCATTGCAAAAGAAATTTAAGGTTGTGCCTATGAAACTTAGAGACATGGATAGGCTGATGGAGAGATTAAATTAAGTCGTTTCGCGTGAAAAACTGTGAGGATTTGTGCAATGGAGGGATATGCGATCGATTAACAGCCTGGGGGTCGTTTCTAATGTTAATGCCTTAGGACGTACGCACGGAGCGCGACAATTCTGCATCCGGCGAGCCAGAGTCAATCTCAAAGTGCTCAAATAAATCCGTTGTATGCGCACTTTCCACTGTTAGGATTATGCAATTCACAATGTAAAGCGTTTCGGTCGGCCGGAGAGAAAGAGAGAAAGAAAGAAAAATATATAATTGTTCTTTGTTCGTTCTTCGTTCTCGTTTTCCTGCGGTTTGATTCATCCCGATCAAGTTATCCTATCCCTTCTGCGAAACGGAATAGAACCCACGTAAAATAAGAAAGAAAAATAAAAAAAAAAAGAAATCGCGAATGGCGATAATTAGCCAGGGGACTAATAATATAACTTCCATTGTTGGTGTACAGTGCCGGTCGAGGAGTTTCAGTTCGCGAAGCTGCGCAAACGACGAATAAAGAGTAACGACAGCTCGTCGACGGAGAGCAACAACGATCAGAGTAACGCCGACACGTCGTCCTGCACGTCAGACACCGGCTGAACGAAAGCCGGGCAGTAATGTGATGAGAGAGCGAGAGAGAGAGAGAGAGAGAGAGAGAGAGAGAGAGAGTGAGGGAGAGAAAGAGGGGGAGAGAATGCGATACGCTTGTCATAATAATTGTCCCAAGTCGGACTCACGCACCGGCCACTTTGAACATTGCTCGAGAGCGTATCGGGCTAATCAATCGGCCAATCGATCGATCAATCAATAAGGCAATAAAGAGAGTCGGGAGACCCGCGGCGGCCACTGTGATGCCGCGCACAGCATATCTCGATGTCGTTGTGCGAGCTGCGAGTTTGTGAGTAACTGTCAATGTTGAGCAAAATAAATCCTTTGTACACGATAGAGCGGTGTTGGTCAATTTCACACGACTGTTCCGGCGTGAATGCGAAAGGAGAAAGAGCGGAGGAGAGAGAGAGAGAGCATGTGTCCTTGCGGACAGCCGGGTTCTTTAATTCGCGAGATCGAGACGGCCGAAATCGCCGCCACCTGGGGCGGCTTCATTAGCGAGGACGCAGCCGTCGTCGTCGTGAAATATTTCGCTCGTCCGGCCGGCAAAGGTGGCGCCGAGATTAATGCGAATGCTCCGCGCGGCTGCATCCGCGCCCACGTCGCGCCGTGCCGCGCCGCACCGGCTCCGCTATACTTAGCCAGCGCGACGCGCGTCTGGGAAAGATTCACGTGACTTCTTTCGCCGCGTTAATTCAGGAGGAAGACATTTCAAGTGTCCACCGCACGTGTTCGGCGCAACGAGGGTGCAGTGAGCGACGCCGTCGCCGTCGCCGTCGCGTCGCTTCGATGAAATGCGGAATGCGAGTTAGTGTACCAGAAGTCGTGTCCTTTTTTTTCGTTGTATATATATATTTAAATTAAAGGGAATATATTGCGAATCTAAGAGAGGTGGTGTGAATTTCATCGCCAGTATTTTTTCGGAAAACAACTGCGTCGTGGCGTCGACGAACGAAAAACGTAGCGTTTCGCGCGAAGTATATTTTTCGTCAAAGTATATTCTCTGCTTGTGATTTTCTTTCTATTCCAAAATCCGAATCGCGTCGTGAATTTTAAAGCATTTTTCGAAGCAGCTTTTATGGAGAGTTTTGCAAAAATATATTGGACCCGTCGTCTCTGTCTCTTTCTCTCTTTTTATCCGAGGTTCATTTGCAAATCTTTCCATGGATTTCAGATATTTACTCAACGACCTTCGCTTTTCCCGGATCCTCCGGCGAAGCGGCGTAATCGCGGCTGTAACCGGCGGTTGTAATTATTTACGGATTAATGGGATCCGCGCAAGCTGTTACCGGTCGCGAATGTTAATTTTTCTTTTCTGCGGTTTGTTATCGCCCGGCGTAAAATATTGTTAGGAATCGATTTCTAGCTCTGCTTTCTACCATCGATGGTTTGTGCTATACACAGACGTCATACGCGTGCATACACATACGCGGAGTGCGATGCTCCCTTGCGCGCGCGGGGAAGACGCCAGCCGTCGCGATGCCAGAAACCAGCTGCGCCTCAGCTGTTTTCTATCCATTCCGCCTTGCTTCCTTTCTCCCGGCGACGATTGGACACTTCGAAATAAAATCCTAGATAGACGCGACACATGGGGCGTATTCGCGCTACGTAGAATTCATCTTGACGATTCGTGTATAATTAAATTCGACGCCCCTCTACGTGCGCCCCTTCTAAACACTTACTCTGTACATTGTATAATATCGCATGTTAGCTTTCTAGATTTTTTATGGAATATATCTCGAGAAGATTTAACATCACCATTAATAATGTTATAAAGAAGATTTTTTTAAGTTCTTGCGTTTTGAAAATAATCGAAAATAAATCAGACTTCATTTCAATTATATATTATATAAAAATTAATTTTCATTCTTTCATTACTTATTCAATCGGTAACATTGGCGAACATATCGGAAAGAGATAGCACTATTAATTTTGTAAAAGATAATTTTTCAGACAATTACTCATCCAATCTATATTATTTGAAATTTTTAATAGCTTGCCTTTTTTTATACATTATAATACATGTATAGTATATCCGTGAGTAAGATGCAAATGCAGCGAAATGAGATGCGAAAATATCCGAGATATTTTGCGTAGACTTTATTCGCACGCATTATTGGACCATCTCCTCTCTTAAAGTCCCGCCCCAACTGCTTGCACAAAATGCAATTCATTTGCGCCGGCCGCTATTGCGGATATTGCACGCGCGTGCTAACGCACCCGAGAAGAATGCATTTCGGGGGAGAGGGGTGGCCCGCGGGGGCGGCCGTGGCGGTTAACTGCACTTCCGATAAAACGCGGAAACAGCTGTTTAATCTTATCCGGTCCACCTGCGCCGCGCGCTCGATATTTACTTTCATTCTTCCAGCGCGTCGCGTGCAACACGCGCCTCTGGAACACACGTCTTTTGTTGACACAAGCATAACAAAGCTTGTTTCCACCCGTCTTGGCACATGTGCGCCGCGCAGATAGCTTCGGGCTGGGCGCAAATTTGACAATGATGCAACGTATTCATTATTTTTCCGACGACTCGCAAGGAAATTTCGCGAGATTTTTATTAAAAATGACATATAGATCTTCATGTCAATTAAATAAAGTTGTACTTGTTATTAGATATTTGTACAATAGACAAATTTGAAGTTAAAAATTATGGGAGATATTTGACAATAATACAACATATCTGTTAATTTTCCACTAATCTGCAGGAAAATTTTTAGATTTTTTTTCAAAAAAAGATATTGTCAATTTGAAGTTAAAGAAATACACATTTTGGGATTTTTCAATCTATTAATGTAAGTCCCACGAATTTCTCAGATTTAATTATATGATCATATTCTATTCTACAATGCGGACAAAAGTGTGTCGCGCAAAACGCTGCGGATTACGCCGCGAACTCGGTAGAACTGGAAAGACGCGGCGGAACTACGAGCGCACGAAGTCTTTGGAAAGCCAATGGTGTTTTTGAAAGCCGCGATATTCCCGTTCCCTCTTACTCGCGCATTGCATCGGGGTATGTCTAGTTGACGCGGGCACAACGGCGACCGATGCAAAGTAATACAAAAGCGCGCTCGCTAACTCGTCGGAGAGTGTCACCGGCAGCACTTCGGATTGAACTTTTCCAAGAGCCTCGGACGGGATAAAGAAAATGCGCGGGAAGAGAGGACGGCAACCGGAAGATGCGGCTTACTTGAGAGAGAGCAAAACTCTCTGGGAACGATTAAATCCTGCCGTCTCTCCCTCCCTAGCTTTTCCCATGAGATAAGGGATATAGAGCACCTTTTCATTCTTTTAATAAGTACGACTGATGATCTGTGATACAATTCCGATATAAAAGTCTTTGATCCGCACAATTATCATATCCCATGCATACTAATAATAAGTTAAATACGTATTATCAGAGTTCTATAGAAGACGCTAGAAAATTTTATTTCGCCCTTATTACGCACCTCTTCTTATAATTGCTCCGAACTGACTTGCTACATTTATCTTTCTGGCAGAGCGATTGTAATATAGTTAATTTCTTTACATCTTGCAATCTTGTTTTATTTATCTTTTTTTTTCTTTCTTTTATTTATCCCTTTTCTTTATGCTTATCTTTAGTGATGGCTTAGATATGACGTCATAAGCTTTTCCTCGGCTGAAAAGGACATAGCTTAAATCTGGATCTGCAGTCCAGGTGTGTCAGTTCTGGCATCCAGATGTTAAAATAACTTTTCTTAATCCTAATTCTCATGTTAACACGAGAGACGTCTCGTTTCTATAATCGTCATCCAGCTGCGAAATGTCCACTTTCCTCATTCGCAAATTATTTTAACGCAACAAAGTAAACCTCAGACTTAAACGGATTTAGTGTTAGCGGCAAGTGTTGGCGCTAAATTAGGTTCAAAATAAATTTAATGAAACGTAATTAAATGTAACTTACAATTAGATTAGACGAAAGGAATTCTTTCAAAGTTTCACAGTAGTTACGCACGTCAAGTACATCTTGTCTAGATTTCGATTTACGCGTGTGTTTTGCAACTTTTACCAGCAATATCGCCCGGAGGGATCTTCCGTTGCAATAAAATCTACTCATTCAATTCGTTCTCTGTCTCCCGAAGGTAAAGGACTTTTCTGTCGCTCTCGCTTCCTCGGCTAACGCGTTTTTTTCTCCAGCGCGTACGGGCGACAGAGCGGCGAGAGCTTTGTAAAATCGGCGGATGCGGCGGCCTCTCCCTCGCCGGAGGAGTGACTTCGTGCTATTGACATCCGCTTCTCGTGGTATCGACATCCCGGTACATGCCCGCTCGTGCCGGGAGCACGATCTCGCGTCACTTCCAGAGAGCGAGAGAGCGAGAGAGAGAAAGAGAGTCAGAGAGCGACGGAGAGAAATAGGTATAGAGAGAGAGAGAGAGGGGTAGAGCGAGGGGTAGGAGAGGGTGGGTGCACGGGGTGCGTTCGTTGGCTCTGCGTCGGTGTAATTTTCGCACTCGTGCAAAATTACACCGTGCCGCGGTGCCGATAAGTCGTAAATTACGGGCACGTAGGTGGATCGTGTAAAACGCGGCCGCGGTCGGACCTGCGATTGACGCCATCACCGCGCTTAAACTTACGGCCGTACGTCGAATAAATCGGAATTAGCGTTTAATCACGTACGTCCGTTCGATACGCGCCGTCGGAGTTGGTAATTGGGTCTCGAAATTCCCGAACGGCTCGTCTGCGACGCTGCCTTTAATTGTTTTACAGCGGTGTCGTTGCATATTGCTCTTTTTTTTTCCTGTTAAACTGTATATTCTTTTTGGTATATGTGCTAAAAATTGGTTCTACATTTTTTTTTCGTAGCTCTCCTGTCTGTAGCTTTTGTGCCATATTCATTATTTAGAGAATTGTAGCTTGCAGGATGAAACTGTTTCGCGTGTGATGAATATCGAGTCGCGCTTAACGCTTCTTTCGTATGCACCATGGCTGTTTATAATAATATATCAAAATTAATTGACGTCGTAATTTAGGCAGCACGAATCTATTTACATTGTTGCGTCGTTTATGTCCCATATTCGTGTTCAGATTTGATGAATATGGGATGGAACAATAGGATATTTTGTGTCATGATATAATGGTTTCTGAAAATTCGCTACGCAAATGCAGAATAAAAATTGATTTTTTTTAAACTCAATAAAAAAATTATATATCTTTAGCTGATTGTAAGATTGATACGAATTGGATTGTTTGATATTTTTAAAAATTATAGAGAAATATAGTTTTTTATGTAGTATATTATAAATTTTAAAAAATTATATTAAAAAATTATGAAATTATACATACTTTTCTCTAAGTTTTTCATAAAAAACGTTGAATTTTAGAAATAATTGCTTAAATTATGTTCGTCATGGATTTGCCAATATGTCACGCCAAGTATAATTTATTCGGCGAAATTTTAATATCGATTTCTATTTAAAGTATGTTCGTCATCCTGTTAGAAAATATTGGGTTGTAATTAAACGATTTTTGGGAACGTCACGGAAAAAGCGACTCTCGTCAATGCCACTTAACATATGATTTCTTCTACTTCGACTAACATTTTCTCATGTTGGAATTACCGATATTGATTAAATTTTATCGAGGAAATACTTGGAGTGTTCGGAGGAATTTCGTTCTTAATTTTATTTCATTATATTATCGCAGCATATTGTTGCAACATTGTTTACAGTATACATACAAGATAGAAGATTAAACGAATTATCAAAACTTACATTATATTCTAGCTTATATAATTAATTATTATTGTCACGAAATATTATCAATGAAAATAATTTAGAAGACTTTTCATTGCAACTTTGAATAAATTATTCAAGCATTAGCTTTTTAAATTAAAGACTAATCACCTTTGAAAATTGATATTTATATTTTGTGACAGATTTTGTGTATTCAAATCATTATCATTTTCGTATCATTTCGTATCATTTTCGAATAATATGAATGCGAACAGAATATGAAATATTGTCTTTGAAAATTGTATGTAGCAGCAAACGATAAGATTTCTTGACATCTCTGATCGACATGGAAATCGATCAGAGATGTCAAGTGCGCTGCTTTTTCATCGAGACTACACAATCAGCCTAAAACTCGGCGATCACGCGCGAATTTACGCGGCCGAAGACTTCCCGGGGTGAAGACTTCGTACATAACGTCTGCATCAGATCGAATGATTTGCTATTCGCGCAGCTCCGACCGTCGAGGGAAACTTAGATTGCTTCGCCGACTAATTCCTATCCGACGCGCTAATTCGACGTCGAAACTCGCGGCGCGTCATACCTGAAGCGGCTCGATAAATTACTCACCGTCCGTCCAATTACCAGCGACGGGGCCTGCAGCCCCGCTTCGTCATTCACGGTGACTACGACTCGATTCTTGTTATCTCTTTTTGCCGCTTCGTAGTCGCGACGAACGCTTACGCAACCCGATTTTCGGCCTACACGCGANATGGTCCCGCCTGATTCGCGGGTATAATTCTTACTTCGACATAGTCCGGGTATATATTTGAGTATTTTTCTTTCGCAATTAGAAAGGACGCACTTCGTCAGGATTGGTCTTTGATGAAGACGACGCTCGAGGAAAGCTCCTGGCATTCGATCGCGTGCAGACGGGATCCCGGGATCTCGCGTCAGAGCGCGTAGTATGCACGAGTGTGTACGTGGCGATGACAGGGTGGCGTGACGGAGTGCTAATAATACGTATAATGGGTCGCCGACGGTGGTGTGTGCGCGCGAATTCGTGCCGATAAACGCGCGCGTCCACACCGGCTGCAATCTCAGCATGTACACACGTGTCATCCTGAGCAACGAGGCACGAGTGCACGCACGTGTCCGTGCATTCGGAGACGTTAAATCCGTGCGAGCGTTGCGCGACAGGCTTGGATTGGGAACAAGCCGGGGGATATCCGCGGATCCTCGTAAAACGGACTCTTAAATTACGTCTTTCACAATTCTCTAAATAATGACAACGAGATTCTAAAAAGCAACGTTGCATTCTCAAGTGAACGATGCATTTGAAATTGAACGTAAGACAAATATGTTCCTCATACTTTTTATATATGGAGAAGCTAATTTAAAAAAAGAAAATTTACTTTGTTAATTAACTTAAGAAGAAATGCATTAGTTTCGAATGCATATACATTTCCATATTTCTAATATGAACTCTTTTCAGTAATTTTTAAATAATTATTACGATATTAAAATATTTAAATTCTGCTACTTTATGTCTCGCGAATTAATACTAAACGACACGATGCGACGGATGGACGGTGAGTCTCGAGAATCCCGCGATCGATCGATCAAACATCGGATGGTTGGTGGCACGTCTTCTGCGTCCTCCACGAAGACAGCTGGCGCAATTGTGGGTCGACGAGCATTCCTCGTCAGCGCCCGAGTTTGGAAATCGGTCATGGGTCGGTACTCTCGCGTACTGTGCGATGATTCGCTCGAAATCGAGGCGAACGATCGAGAGGCGAGAATATATAGAATATGTATAATTAGGAAATTTTATATCTAAATAATCGCTACAATTTAAAAAGATCTCACGTTATAACATTTCTAAGTGGAAAAGCACCACTTTATAAAAATAAACATTGACTTTCGACGTTTTATAATTTGAGAAGAATTTTAAATACATTATTTTTAAATGCGTAATATATATAGTTTTTGTATTTTTTACTTAAAATAGCTTTTTTAGCATTGCTTTAGAAAATTCTTTCTGCGTTGATTCGCAAGGAAGTAGTCGTATTTTTCACGCGCGCTACTTTCATAGATAAATTGCATCAGTATCGTCTAACGCGACTACACCGATTTGCGCGTGGAGTTTTTCGAACTTTTATGATCGTGCAGAGATTTCGGTGCACAGCGGTGATCGATGTCGTGCGTCGCTGAAAAGCGGAGCGGCAAAGGAGCGGCGCAGGATTCAAAGTGCCGAGGTGAGGTGAGGCTGCACACTCCCCGATGTCGGGGGTGTGGTGCGAGGTACGGGAGGCCAAGCTATTTCTCAGCTTCAGCGGCAGAGCCTTTCTTCGCGGGAATATATCGACACGTCAGGAGCACACTGGCCCGTTTACAATATCGCGTATAGGAACGTGCGCGCGCCTACATTTCGGCCGTCTCGCACCTCATCGCGCGAGAAACATCGCTCCGAAATGATTTCGCATCGATCGCGATCCTGGATCGTCTTCAAAAATTATTCAGGAGCTCTCTTGTAAGTCATTTCTTTATAATAACACAATAACAATGTCATAATGTGATTTCAAATGATGCTACATTGAAAAAAACGGTTAAAAACGGTCTAGTTAAAAACGGACGAATCGGAAAATCTTGTAGGCGTGATAAAAAATTCTGGTTATTATGAGTTATAAAGTATTGAATTTTATTATAATAATTAGAATTTTTGATCACGCCTACAAAATTTACTGATTCGTTCGTTTTTAACCAGAATTTGTCTTCATTGTAGAAGTCGAAAAAAGTAAAATGCCGAAATGTTACATATATTGTGTTAATATATTGTAATATATATTGTTTACATATTGTAATACATATTTATTATTTCATAAAAATATTTACGCGAATAATATTTTAATAATAATTAATATTTGCGTAAAATTATACAAAAAAAAACATAGACATTTGTCTGAAATAAAGTTTGCTTGTAATGCATGGTCTACAATAACAGTAGTGGATTAAGGCTGTAAGACATCTGAGTAAACCGTCGTTTCCAACTAATAAGACGTAGAGTAAGGCCGTAAAGTAGAGAAAGGCCGTATTGAATATGGATTTAATCGTTTATGGCCTTACTCTACGCCTTATTAACCGAAAACAACAGTTTACTCAGATGTCTTACAGCCTTAATCCATTACTCTTACCGCTATTGTAGACTATGTATAAACTTAACTTTTAAATACGTAAAGTTAAATATCGTGCTCAAAAAGAAGAATATACTTTACTCGATCGCAAGCAAAGATTTTGAGAAACGGAGAACGCGATAAAGAAAATCTTTGGAACAGCCGCTTTATGAAAAACCATTCTTTTAAATATAAGTTCCGAGAAGTTTCTTATAGCCATCGCGTGGCGCGTTATCAAAACCTGCTGGATCGTTTCAATCGCGTAATCCGCGGAATCCACATGGCGTGGGGCCGTTCTGGTTTTACATAGGCGCGTAAACGATCTGAAATAACTCCGCCAGGTGCCCCGCGAATTGTTTCCGTCAGCGTTTCACGCCGGGAAATCATCGCCGGATATCATAATCATCGCTTTCGGGGGAGGGAGGAAGCGTCGCAGGTTAAGGCCGGTTGGAGGTTGCGTGGTGGATTCACCTCCTCCGCCACCGGCTGGCTGGCTGGCTGCCTGGCGTCGTCCTTTCGGTTCTCCAGCGAGACTCTCAGTTGGCCGCTGACTGCCGTCCGTGCGTCGCGCACGTTCGCGCTGCTCCGTCGCAGCTTCGGGATTCGCTCCTCGTCGCCTCGGCATCAACCCCCCGAGATCCACGTTTCGTCGCGCGTTTTTTCGAAAACGCCACGCTTCCTTCTGACTTTGTGTCGGAATTCTTGTTTTTTTCTTCTCATCTTTGCGCGCTCCGCAGATTAACTTCGTTCTCGTAACGGTTTTTAAAACTTTATCTCCGTCTCGCGGTTTGTCGAAATTTTCTCTTTTCGCGGGGATCCAACACGCGGGGCGCACGCTTATCTCTCGGCCGGCACCGAAAATCGGAGCACGGAGAAGAGTGCATTTCCGCATGATGGAGCGTATCGTCGACTCTCGCTCGCAAGAGCACCCACGGCGCTCGTGAAAGCCCGCGTTTCGCGAAACTGTGACTGATCGACGGCCCGCCGTCTTCCCTGGATTTTTTTTTGCGGTTTAATCTGGCACGTTGCGTGAACATCGATCAGGCAGGAGGTGAGCATCCGCTACCATTCGAATTCTCTCGGACAATTTTTTTAGCGCTTGCGATAATTACTGTGACAGGAGTTTCCATAACGGAAAGATTATTCAATGTGTGATGTGTGTCTCTGCAGAGATTTGGAGACATTATCTTTTAAATTAATGGTGTATGAAAAGATTTTTTTATTTTATTTATTTATTTATTTATTTATTTCTGTTTCTACAACAAAAAATTTATTCTTGATTATTACATCTTCATGATCAGAAATTATTTAATTATTTTAATAGTTTATAAAAAAAATTATAAATAATTTTAACAGATAAAAAAGAAAGCACTATATGTTATGTTTATAAAATAAATTGCATGCTTCTTGTGCACATACTTCTTTATACACATATGAGGCGATATTAAAAATGGCTGGCTTGCGACAATATGGGCACGGTGGACATTAATTTGTACAACGGTATTTTTACGACATGAAAAATAATTGCTTGATTATACGGAGCGTCTGAAGAACAACGTGTAACACCACGGGACACGGGTTTGAATATTAAAATAAATTGAAAAAAAGCACGCACACAATCGCACATGGCCATATGTCTGTAAAGTTCGCGCTACAAAGCTATGGGCCTCGTAATGTCGGAAACATGGGTAACTAGGAAATCGCGTGCCGCACAAAGCTGCTGTCATTTTAGCCGACACTGCAACATTACGATTATACCGCAATTTTTACCAAAAGACCTCCACGTGCATGACTCTTGTATCGATTCCATTATTAATGAGAAATGCCATGTTTCGACCTTTTCTGTTGTATTCAACCATTCGATATGGCGCGAAATATGGCATCGTTTTTCACATACGTATCAGAAAATCACAGAGTGATTTTCGCGAATCCTTTTGTGTCTGGATATGGAATATATATATATATATATAGATTTTTTTACAAATATACAAATATATCATATTATAGAATTTTATTGTTAATAACTTAACAATAAAATTTTCAAACTAAAGAGCGTCTTCCGAATTTTATTTAATGCGAAAAATACTCATTTTATTCGACGAAATTGGTGGAACGGTAAGAAGTAATCGCTCGTAATACCCGCCAGGCATCATGAATATATATATGTATATATATCTCACCAACTTCCAAGACAACTTATCGTGCCAAACACCAGAGAATCAAGCCATCGAAGCGCAAAGAGTACGTATGTAATGCCGTAGAGGGGTGGATGAATCGCCGCGGGGCAAAGACTACCGGAGGGAACTTGGAGTTTTCTTCGACGGGAGCACGGAGATAAGGACCGAACAGCGCGACGAAAACCCCTGTCAGGTGCACCCTTTCGCACGGTGTTTGCCAATAATCGGTTCCCCGGCGGCGTACAGCGCACGTCACGATTAACCGTGGCGGAAGCGCGCTACGAATTCGTACCCGCCGCGCGCTTCCGCAATGTTCGCGCGAACCGCGCGCTTGTCGATCTTTACGCTCTCATCCCCTCGGCATGCATTGCTGTTCCCTCGACGTACATCACTTACAGCATATAAACCGTGCAACTCTTGTTTTGCAACTTCTACTTCCAATAATTACATTAAATTGCAGCGTATTTAATAGAAATACGTCGAAATAAAATTTATCGTAAAAAAAGGACACAAATATCATAATAATAATTATAATATATCAATTATAATGCAGCTGCAACGTTAATTTTGAAGTGACAATTTTGCCCGATATCGTAATTATGACCAAATTAGATTTTTATTTTATATTCATGATAATAAAAAGAATATATAATAAAGAATTAATTAAAAAAGCTTATAATTAACTAAATTATGAAAGGTTCCATATGATTCAATCTGTCGCGCTTAACAGACATCTTTGTCAAATCAAGTTGCAACCGAAATCTATCTCTCCCTTCAATCTCATTTTGATAAATTATTACTAGAAAGGAAAGAATCGGCGTTTCCAGCGCGGCAAGATACGATAGGACGAGCTCGTTAAACAGGGGCAAATCGTTTACTCGAAGCGCACTGCTGATGCAAGTACTCTGTATTCCGGGCTCGCGTGTGTACACGCGTGCGGCAAGGAACGCATACGCGGGTGTACGTACGCTCGTCGGTGCGGCGTGTTATACCGAAGTATTATATCGATTAACTGTTGGCAACAGAAGAGAGGCGGAGGAAAGCTTGTCAGGGGCTGCGGCGTGGCTTTGGCTTTCCTATATTATTAATCTTTCTCTTTCTGCCTCCCTTCCACTTCCTCGTGTTCCTGTCGTTCTTTCTCTCTCTCTCTCTCTCTTTCTCTCTCTTGCCCTCTGTCTCTCGTCCACCCACATCCCACCCTGGTGGTTGCCTTCCGCTTTTGCCCGTCGTCTCGCCCCTCACCCATCTCACCCCCGGCGAGCTCTGTCTGCCGCTGCTGCTCCGCTCGACCTGCCATATACGCGTCCGTCGAGTCAGTCAGGTGTTGCGGGCAGCTTCCGCGCTTCAAAGAGAATCAAGAGTTACGGCCGGAGAGAGACTCGACCTCCGCTTGCTCTCCCTGGTCCCTCGCCGGTACCTTCCGGTCTCCCGCTGGTATCTCCGGTTGCGTTGCGCGTTGCGTTTACGTAGCTCACATCACAGCGGTACTGTCCGTGTAATTAGCGAGCGTTAATGGTGGCACGTAAGTTCCGCGAGCTGATGAACGTTTGCATCGAGGAGCTTCAGATTTGCTTGCTCAGAATAACAGTAAAATTTGTTACGTGTCCTAAGGCACTGTACTGAAAAACTGTAGAGAAGAGCTACACGCGTATAATTACATTTTACAATGTGTAAGATTAAAAAAAAGTCCGCAGTCAACATAAATAAAGAGAAAAGGCTGAGAAAATTATCAGAGAAAGCGGAGTTTCTAATTAAGAATTAAGACGAGAGGTCTTATGAAATATTTGCATAATGGAATTACATAGAAAGAAGAGAATTTGATTACAAAAAGAATAAAATAAGATTGAGGTCTCCAATGATTTGGAAGAATTTAAATTAAATAAAGCGTCATTAATGCTGGACGATTTTGAGAGACAATCGTTCCCATAATGTACTTTTCTCGTATTTCCTTGCTTCTTTCTCTGGAACCAATTGATCGTGTCCAAATTGCCAGCAATATATGCTTTGACAATTGTATCTATAGAAAATTGTACCGACAACAATCCGCAGATGATTGAATAGCACGTGTCGTCGAGGTCGGTTGCAGGATGCGCAATGGCGAAATAGATTCATACCTCACTGGCCTATAGAAGCGTCGGCAATTGTATCGGTATACCGTTGCTACCTATTCGTGCACCTAAACGTTCAACAGCCCCCGCATAGTTAACCACGTGTCCGACAATTTTCACTGACACTGACGAACCGGCCGTACCATCGGCACACCTGCGAACGCCATCCGATATTTCTGTGGATATATTAAGTGTCGATCGATCGATTGTTGTGCCAGCTACGTAAATAGACACTTAGAACAGGAGAATCGCGACGTGATAAAAATTTGAGTATTATATACATTATTATATTTTGTAATTATACATTTTACGAAAAGCCATGATTAGATCCTTAAATTTCATGAATCCCTTAAAATAAGATCAATTTACATACATCTAAACTGATTTAAATATATGAAGCAAGCCTCGCAAAATATGAAAAAATATCAAGAATATTTTGTTTTTTCCTATTATATATTATAAACTTCTCAAATTAAAAGTAGATTAGAAGTTAATAATAAATTTGCATTATGCACATTAAATGTAAATAAAACTACCACATGAGACCGCGAAATTGTATTTATGATAATTCTCTGGCATGGCTGTGACGGCTACGAAACCGAAATTGTCAAAATTTCGGCTTAATTATCAGCGAGAAATGACATGCAATTACACGCACCCTGCAATTTGTTGACTATTATTACTAATATTGGATGACATGGTCCAACCAACTATAATATCTTGCCCCGAGAAAAAGTACTCTGCCTTTTTTATTTTTGGCGATGATACGCTATCTAAAAACCAATTTTTATCTCGTTCAAGTTTTCCGAAAGATATTCTAAAGCGAGATTTATGTGATTACGAACTTTTATATAATTTGTATTCACATACAAACTTTGTATTCATACCAATACTACTTGCTAATCCCGAACCAACATCAGTCATGGATCGCCTTATCCGCGTGACAGACTATTTAAAAGATAAAACTGTGTAGAGATGCCGGGTGACGAATGTTGATGGACCAGCGCGATGATTAATTATCCGCGCACGCGATGACGACGTCCTCGATTATCCTCTCGTTAGTTCCCGCGGAAAAAGTTCGTTTATTTCAACGCGTTTGTGCCCCGCTAACCCGATACACCCGGGTAAATGGGACAAATCGCTTCGTTAATTGAAAGCGCGGATTTTTTTTTTCCGTCGGGATTAGGTGGGTGTGCAGCCGGGAAAAGTTACCGATATTTTCGATCACGGGAAATATTATCGCTCGCTCGGGAAACGCGCGCGCACGTATATGTCGCGCGCGAAATAAAAGAGTTAATTGCAAATATCGAAACGATATTCGACGCCGCGAAAATTTGTTTCCGTTTTAGCATTTCATAATTTTCCCGGCGCACCGTGGCCGTTCCGGTTTAACGCCAAGTGTGTATACAACGCGGGCGGGACGTCAAAAGCGGGTATAACTGCGACGTACCTGCGCATGACATCTTTGTAATGAAACCAAGCAGAACCTTCGCGAGGTAAAGCTTCGATACCATTAACGATGTAACGGTTTCACGTCGACTCCAAAGAGCGAAGTATTTACCGTTTTATTCGTTTTGCTCGTTTTATTCGTTTTGTTCTCTCTCTCTCTCTCTTTCTCTCTTTTGTTCTTTCTTCGTTTGTTGGAAATTTCGTAATTCGCGAAGTCAATCGACAGGCTGCATTCTTTCACAAGGGAACAAAAATAAAAATTGAAGCTCGCAGCAAGAATCCACATTGGACGGCGCGATTTATTCTGATTCTTATTAAAAATTACAATTATCTTCGATTATCACCTAACCACAAGTTTAAACGTATTTATCACGCAAGTGCGCCAACTGACGCAAACGGAATAAAGAAACCTGGCAGATACCGAACGCGATCGTTCCAAAGATCTCACCCTTCGACCGCGGCCGATGATCTCATCAAGGATCTCACGCGGGCGGTTCCGCTGAACGCGTTAATTGGCGGCGGCTGCTGGTTCGCCGTTCCAAGATCAGGTCGACAGCTTCGCGATAACGACACGACAACGGGAACGAGAGATCACGAAAGAGAAAGAAAGAGAGAGAGAGAAGCGAACGAACGCATCGTCGAGAGGTCGACGACGGTGCGAGAGCGCGGGACGCGGCGCGTCGTGTCGCGTCGCGTCGCGTCGCGTCGCGGCGCGGCTCTGTGCGTGACATTTTTGTAATGAAACCATGCTAAACGCACGTCGCGCGCGCTCTCGGCAGTCAGTACGGTAGACATCTGGCCTGCCTCTCGCCTGGCCGTTCTAATATTGGAAATTTCAGAGTACGTCTCCACCCGCCGCCGCGGCCGTCTCCTCTTCGGGGGCACACCGTACCATGTGCGGGACATATGTATAAACATAAGCCCGCGAGACGCCGAAGCCGTCTCTCTCCGCCGAAATGTGGCCCGCGATCGATCCACGATTATTCGCCTGCCTCCAGATTTCCGCCTTCCCCTTCGTTCCGTCTCTTTCCCTTTCATGCGGATTCACTTCTTGACGGGACGTACCGGAAGACGTCCACCACGTTATGTTACGTAGGCTGATTGAAAGAAAAATATAGTTACTTTTAGACCCAACCACAATTTTATATTATCTCTAATGATAATTATGCTTATAACTTATGGCATAATGATGCATATAGTTAAATTAATTATATTTATTGTTAGAAATATTATACAATTATGGTTGGATTCAGAAGTAACTATATTTTTATATAGTTTTATATAGTATATTTGTCTCTCATTGTCAGTGCAGGTCCCGGATTCGCGTTAGGAACCCTTTACTGGTTAATTTACATTTCTCGTTATATTAATTCCATCGTGAATTTTTTTATGCTTGCAACGGAGAGTTTTCACGTTGAAGTGAAATTATGGTAAAGAATTCCGTACGGTAATGTACAGATTTGATTTGAAATAATAACGAAAGTTTTGCAGAGGGATGGCGTAAAACGAAACAATCGATAAATTATCTTAATAAATAATTTCCCTTCTGTGCGAATTCTTTTTCTCCCTTGATCAGAGCGGAATAAATCTATCTATTTATCCATCTATCTATTTATCTTTCTCTCATCCTCTTTCATCCACGCCGCTTTTTCCCATCGGCTGCCTGGCCTGTCCGGCACTTTTTTCTCCTTTCTTGCGCTGCCGTTGAAAGTGGAGCGAATTTAGCGAAACGTTTGATAGAGTCGTCGTCATTCCCGCTGGGTCTCTCGCTTTATTTCGAAATTCGCGAACGGCGCGGTTGGAGAGAGTCGCGGGAAATATCGGGGAGGGAATTGTATGTTCTTGCTATTATGGGCAATCGTTGCAATTATAATAATATAACGATTAATTAAATACTGCCCACAGTCATTGTAATATTATTCACGACAATAAATACCGTTTATAATTACATTGATTGCAAGTATAATTAATAAAATTAATTCGATACGTCGCCGTTATTTGCTGTACTACCGCAGTATTGCCTCTCCTCTTCTCCCAGCCGCCCTTGGCTCTTTTAAAGAGACCGAGAATTGATCGTATCTCTGGTTCACGGGGGGGAAAGAAAGAACGGAAAAGGGAGTTGGTGGTGGCTCGCGCCTCTAATGTCCAGGCGAGATCCCCCCTTTCTCCCCCGTTCCTCGTCCTCCCCTCACGTTCCCGTGGGGTAATGCAATTCGCGTGCACAACGCGCGCGCGACGCGCGGAGCTTTTACATCCGCGCGAGCGCGCGTAACCACAGCTGCGCGCAATTACGAGCGGCAGAGCCGCGGATTTTCTGCCGCGGCACGTATATCACTTCGCAGCGGCACCGCTCTTGTTTGCTTAACTAAGCGTCTTAACGAATTGCCGGAGACGCGCGTCTCCGGCAAGTCGGGGGCCAAAGCTCACCTTAACGACACGAGGGGAGGGAGGGGACACCGGGAGAGAGGAAACACCTCACGGTGGCGATCGATCGTAGGTGACATCCGAGTTAATTGCGTTCTCGGTGTTGCGCGTCTTGCGCAATGTAGCAGATATAACCACCTACGAAGCGCACGGCGATTAATCCCGTCGTTTCGCCCGGCGTCCCTCTCGACTCGGTTTTCAGAAAATGGAACAATTCGCGAATTCGGAAATCCGAGGCGCCGGAAGGTCCATTCGTCTCTTCAAAAGCTCACAAACTTAATTTTAACCGTGTTGTTTTACAAATGCAATCGATTCTATGCGCGTATCGACATTATACTGCAATGTTATCTCACAATAACCGACTTTTAATTGCAATCCGCATTTTAACTGAAGTCTTGTGTAACAGACAGCTGCATGACGGTTATAAACAAAGGAAAAATAAATATTCTTTTACACAAACAAATGGCGAAAATCAAATTATTTCAAGCGTTAAGCCAAGCAATTAAGCGAGATGGTGCTGTTAAAGGAGCGTTTTGTGTTTTAAAGCGCGGCTTTGAATGGATTCCGCAACCGAATTACTCATACGATCCTTTAAGATACTGTATTAATTATATTTTTTTCACGAATTGTATAAAACGATATTTTATATAATTCTTTTGTTCGCATCTTTATAGCTATATTTTAATTAATTGGTATTAGAAACAACTGTCGTTGCAGCGAGATTAACATTCCTGTATATTTATATCCTGTGTATTTATTAAAAACAATTTTAATAAATACGTGTGTATCGCGATGTTTGATCAATCAACAGCTTTGTCTACAGCCTGGTTAAAAGGGACGCTTTTAATTTTATCAAACGGTAGTTTACAAAGTCTTTTCTTCTTTCATAGAATACGCAAAGCTATTTTTGCAAAACGTTATTTTTTGTGACAATGTAAATTAAATTAATACATACGTAACGTATATAATAATATACATATACACACAATTGAAATACTTTTAATATTATTACTTCGTCAATCGATGGTTGGATTCTATTCGCTTCTATCATAGCGATATATGTCATGGGATATGACAGAAGATCGCAAATAACACTTGCGCATATGCGGCGAGCGATTCACGGACAACTGTAACAACAGAAGAAGGCGTCAATTAAAATTATGGTGACCATCTGTCACAATAAAGACCGACACGTCGTGACCGCGAATTGTTCCGTGCGTAAATCCACCGAAACTGCGTAGCGCAACCTTTTTTCCATCGTCCACGCGAAACACAGGGGGGATGGATTGATTGATGAACGACCGTAGAAGAATCGGAGAGCGTTGTTACGTGACCGGAATATGGGCTGTTGACGTTTTTATTGCCCGATAGTAATCGTGGGTTGTATCAGAACGGCATTTTTTTTATTACGCCTCTCTAATTAGATAATTAGATTATTTGTAATTAAATTAAGCTGAAGTTGATCGTTTTCGATCGCGCTGTAATTACATAATCTGAAACTATCAGAACCGAAATGATTAAGCGAGAATGAAAAGTTAATTACATTTCCTGTGAAATTTCAGAATTAACAAATTATTTGTATGTAGATAAAAATTCTTTTATTTCGTCATTGATTTTTTTTGTGCTTGCATTTCTCCCTGTTTCATACGTTGTTACAAACTTGAACAATTATTCAGTCGACATAAAAATTACGAGCAGATTTATGTTGCAGTTAAATTGGATATCACAGTTACGAATTTGTTATTAGCTCGTACTCTTTATTGTTCGCAAAAGCATTTTGTGCATACTGTGCATTGCGATTTCGCCGGAAACCGAACGATGGCTCACGCCGAATTTTCCCGGCGCAATTACGTACACGTTAAAAACTCGACGGCATTTGGCGATGCAGTTTCGCGCGAAAAATTATAGCGAGTCATCCGTGCGGCCGTTTCTTGGACGCAACGAAGGGCTCGTTTGCATTTCACGTTAATAACGGGACCATGTGGCACCGAAGGCAGCCTGCTGCCAGAGCTGTGCGCGTCAATAAAATAAAATTCCATCCGGTAGGAACGGCGGCGGTGCGCCACGTGGATCTTAAAGATTACTCCCGTTTCCGCATTCGTGCCATTTAATTTCCCTTCCCGCGTAATTTTGCTCGCGTCGAACCGAAAATATTACGGAGCTCATGCAAATCCGCCCGTGCCCCCTAAATCGATTTATACATACGCGACGTTCTAAATCGCAGAACGCCTAACTTTTTTCATAAATCAAAGATACGATCGCGTCTGCAAATGTCTACCGCTACCATTCTAATATCATCGATTAAACATCGGTTTGCACAATCGGTTTAATGTAATATTTATTGCACGATTGAAAAATATTTTTGTAACTTTTTTTTTATCAATTTCAGTTTGATCATATTGATCAAACTTTATTCAACTGATCATACTGAGAAGTTATTAATTTTGTCTCGTTCTTTCTTTACAAACGGAGGGAAGGAGAAGAAGAAAAACCGATTTTCGT
This sequence comes from Tetramorium alpestre, assembly GCA_021460005.1. NCBI lineage: Eukaryota > Metazoa > Arthropoda > Insecta > Hymenoptera > Formicidae > Tetramorium > Tetramorium alpestre. The sequence continues at coordinate 27,862 of JAJVSH010000146.1, read as the reverse complement.
GTATGCGCGCAGAGACATGCCGCGCAAAGAGAAAGGTTGATTACTATAATCCAATGTATTGCCAAAAATGGCGCAGCTGTCGGATTGTTCGTTATGATTATTTCATTCAACGAGTGCCATTCAATTTCCTTACAGCCATTCCGTTTCCGGTGACATGGTTTTGTCTTCGGGCACCGAATGGCGCATGCATTACCGATGCGCGTGATTTCGTTTGAGATGATATCGCTGTTGCATCCGACGTAACATTTCATACGTACAAGTGTATTAATTCTATTCATCAGAGAGATTCCTTCACATAGAATCAGAGATAAACAACGCAATAAGGCAATAATATAATTATATTTAATTTTAAACAACAATACGTCTGATACGTTTGTCTACTTTATATATTAAAAGTTATTATTAAGTTATTATTAAGTTTATTTATATATACAATGTATGTACTTTTATTAATGGAAAATTTATTGCCCATTATGCGAGAAGCATAAGTGCAATTAACAATCTAAAACTGCGACGGTAATTCGTGGCGAAATTTATTCGTGGATGTGCTCGCGCGCAGTTCTTGCGGAATTATGAAAAAAGGAACCGAACGTTCGACTACTTTTAATGCCGGACGTAGCTGTCGGCGCGGAGCACCGCGCTCGTAAAAGTCCCAGCAACGCGATTACCGTAATAAATATGAAACGAGATCTTGCAGCGTAAGCATAAGGTAAAGAAGAGGAGCCGCGAGCGCGCGAGCGTAAGCGGAGAAAAGAAGCTAAGTACGCGGCGTTGCGTACAGGATGCAAGACGCTTACGCGACGCGGTATTGCTCTGCGGCACCACCTGTCAAGCCGGTGTAAATCTTTATGCTTAATGTTTACTACTTTTTGTGCGTGTTCGCGACCGGCAAACATCACGGCGGTACAAGCAGTAAGAAAGATTGCGCCGTAAGAAATTAAAAACAGCTGTTGCATTTGAAAAGCTTCTATTCCCAATTGTTTGAAATAATAAGAAAATCATATTCTCTATTTATTTAATTCTTAATTTGTCTACTTGGCGATGGAATTGCTGGAGACAGCGTGCTTGTGAAATTCTTGATAAAGTATTTAAAGCAGCCCTTTGTAATGTTCAAATGAAATTAATTCGTGGGAATTGCGGATCTTTCAATAACGTTTTATTATAAATGTATTGAGAGATACTTTGTAATGTCTGAAAAGATGTCTCAAAAGTGTTTTCCAATAACTTGTACAAGCCCGCGGTAGACAGTAAACGACGTTCCAATGTACTAGGCCACCTAAAGATTTCTTTCAATACGGCTGTAAGAGATTTCAAGTCCAATTTGAAATTTTAATTTGCCCATTTCTAAAGAAGGTTAATTTCAGTGCATCAAGATTTTAATCTTCAGTCTTCTCTTGAAGATTAATAAAATTGAGTTCTCAAACGTGAATTCTATTTCGGCAAAGAATATAAGTACGTAGACGAGAAATCACTCGCGGTATGTACATTCGTCTCGGTCCGGCGGACATTTGCGGAGGCTTCTCGCGATAGTCCATTTGTAGGCCGTGCGCCGTGTGCGGCCAAAAATGACGGGGAGGCGCGATCAGTTATGGGCGGCAGCGTCCGCGGATCCCCAATAATTCCATGCTCCCGCGCCGTGACGGATCTTTGTTGGTTTGTAAAACTAACGTCCGTACATTCCATTAAAACGGCCATCGGTATGCGCGGCAACGATCCCGTCTCGCCGGGCACGTAGACGAAACATGCGACCCCGGCGCGACGCTCTCATGAAATGGAATCAATCAAATATGAATTGTGTGCACGCGCGATGACGTGCATATAGGTGCCCTCGGGCTCTCCTTGTTCGTTTTTCGCCGCGTCGTCGCGTCCGAAAGCAAGTGGGACGTTCTTGTGGAAATTGCTGATAGAAGAAGCAGTTAATTTTCGATTACAATATTTTGGTGATTCCTAAACTTTTCTTAAAAAGAAAAGAAAATGATAGCAAAGAATATGTATTATATAGAATAACATTCACTTTTCTCTTCATCTTCTTTTTCCTACTCTCTTCTACTTTTCTTTTTGTTTTTTTTTTTTCGAATTCCAAATTTCTTAATTCCTCAGACTAGAGTATTTGTTAATTATGTCGCTCTTAATTATTACTAGTGTCTGTCAGTGTCCCAAGGTCCAACATGAGGGAGTAATTTGCATTTAATTTATGTCGCCGCCCGCAGGTGAGAAAGTGGCTCGCGAGCATGAAAGTGGAGGGTGGAGTGGCAACGACGACAGTCCTCCACAAGGTCAAGGTCAAGGAAGAGACGAAGGAATGCTGCGGCTACCAGCAGGCCTCGCCGTCATCCACGTCGGCGGCCACCACCGCGAGCGTCGCGACCCTCACCGTCTCGGCCGCGACAGCGATCACCACGACCGTCACCAACAGCAACGGTGTTTCCACCGTGAACGCGAATCCTTCCACGACGACCACCACGGTCGTCGTCGCCGCCGTCGCCAGCCCCGCACTGCAGTCCTCCAGTATTATCTGCCATCCGCCGACGACCGTCTCCAACACTGTCGATTCCTTCCCGGTCGACCTCGACCTCAAGGCCAAGAGTAAGGGTGAGTATCTGTTACACGCATGGCTGAGTGGCAAAATATCGACTGCGTGACGTTAGCAGAAAGCACAACAATGACTAGACTAGACTAGCCGCAGGTGCTTTCTACGTATCCTTGAAGAGACATCGTCGATTCTTCATTCGCAATGTGAGAAAATCAATTAGTTAAAAAAATTTCATTTTTTTTAAATATATTAATATTATATTAGTTTAGTTATATTATATTAATATTAGTTTAGTTCTCTCTCTATAGTCTCTAACTTTTTTAAAAGCTTCCAATCGAGCGTCTGGCTGATTTCTTCAGAAATATTTTTGCTTTCTTGGAAGACGATCGATCGGTCGGGTCAGCCTATTTGCCAATGTGTAAATATCAATTTGTATTGACCTATCGATTCCCCGCCGTGGTCTAGTTTCGCGTAATGTCATGCTTTGCAAAATGTAAACTGACGTATTGGCAGATTCTCGACGTGACATAGTAGAATTAAGTACCCCGTTGTTTCGCGATACGCGGTTATTGCATGGAAATCTTTTCGTCGCATTAAAAAAAAAGCGCATTAGTGGAATTGAAATTGAAATATATGAAACTTTCATCGACGCTATTAATGCGATTATTATTAATACGATTATTACTTCATGTTTAATTATGATGCAGTGACTCGAAGTATCTCATTGCGTAGTACGTGCGACGTTCAGAGTTGTTAATATCCTCTTCACTTCCATCACAGTCGGCAATATATTGTAATAACGTGTCGGCGGAGTGACATGTGTCGTTTAAAAATTAACAACGTGGCCACTCTAGTCCATTTGATCTATCGCGCAACCGTAAAAAACAAATCGCTCGATACCCAATCGCACGAATGTGAGTTCGCTATTCTATTAATTCGGAATGTCGTTTTCTCGTTCGAGAGCGTGTGTCGCCGGCAGAGATACGCGGTAAGTGCAGTTTATCTAAGACTTCAGACTCGCATCGCGATACATTACCTTTTTCCTTCTGTCCTTAACGCGGATTTCAGCGCTTTAGCGCAGCTGTCAGCCGTCACGCTGTCGCTTACGATCTGTCACTTGCCAAGATTGTGCTATGTGACAGCCAATTTTAAATTGCTGACGAAATTATTAAGTTTTTTAATTAAAACGGGTACAAGCGGCGGGAAATCGTAAAAATTAATAAAATTTTAATTGAAGTGAACAAAAATACTGTGTAAAACGTTCTACGCACGGCAGACCGGTGCAAAGTCTATAAGCTTAATACGAAAAAAATGGACCGAAAATATATCAATTTTAAAGCATATAATTTCTTTTTCAACATCTTGTTACTCGTCAGGTTAAAAATTAAGGGACCAGCTCTAATTTTAATTCTCTAATTTCATTCCTAAAGTACTTCAAAGATCCGAAAGAACCTAGTCCGCGTCAGGCCGGTATATCGTGTGACATTCTTTTCCGACGGGCGTCCCCGGAAGTTGACCCCGATCCTCGAAACTGAAAATTAAAAGGAACGACCTCGCCGATGTCCGCGCGAGAGCCCACGCTGTGGGCGCGTCGTACATTAGTTCGGAATATTGCATGGCGGTACCCGTATATCCAGTCCACGCGCTCTCGCTCGAATCGTACATTCAGCCGGAGCCGGTTATCTAGACGAGCGGCGAGCCCGCAGCTAACTTGGAAACCGGGGCTCAGGAAAAAAGCCCCTTCTGGCACATCAAAGCCCGTCATCGCGTCCGAGCGCGGGTTCTCTCTCTTTCCCTCTTTGCTCGCTTCGGAAATCGTTTTTGTTGACGCAACGTTATATGGAATCGTCATAGAAGTGTCGACGCGACGTACGCTGCTTGCTCCGCTGATTAATACGATTAAAAAGATCCTTTATAAAATGTAACGGAAACTCCCGACGTATTATGTAAAATGAGCTCCTAATTAGGAGCAAATTAGGGGGAAAATTCCATTTTACATTCTCTCATTATGTACCTTGTTGACAGTTAATAGGGCTTGGTAGTTCTGTATACGTCTATCGCGGTCTTTAGCACGCATTTAGGTGCACAGAAGCATGCACGTACACGCGTGGATATGTATGCGAAAGCGCAATGCAAGAGATTGCTGGTAAGAGAGGGAAAGAGACAAGAGAGAGAGAGAGAGAGAGAGAGGAAGAGAATGTGTGTGAGAGAGAGGTAGAGTATGCTCCATGGGGGATGATGGCGAAACTCCTGCGAGCAGTCAGTCAACTTGGTTGGCTGGCCCGGTCGGTGTGTGTCGGTTAGGTTCGTGCGCCGCCTGACTGCCTGGTCCAGATGCGATAAGGCACGTCCGACACTTCCACTGGGATTCTGCTCGGGGCTGATATCATATCCGCCCGCGCTGCCGGGGCATCCCCGACGCTACGCCGTTCGAGGTGTATTTCGCGATAGTCACCCGCACACCGCGTGTACTTACCGGGGTGCGGCTTACGACCTGGAGCTCGTCCCCGGCGTATGTCCGTCTTCCCTCGCGCGCTCGAGGATCTTCGTAAAACTGTAGGGCACACGATATCGAGCGACGAAAGAATAAGTTAGCTTCAAATTCTTATAACGTTATTTAGTTTATAAATGTATCAACGAGAGCTGATACCAGTTAAGCCCTCTTGAAAGCGATGTTTGCTTAATTATGCTTTATAGCTTTTAGGATAACGAAATTACCCCAAGGCAGCCTCGTTCCCATAAACGTTAACTAGGTCATTTAATTCTTTTACAGTCGGTGTCCAAAGTAGTTGAAATTACTCGAGGCTGCATTAATTCCTCGCCTTTATAATTCTTTTATTCGAAAAGAGACAGGGAATAAACCACTGTGTTTTCGATATCTATGCGGATAGCGAGATCGGAAAGTGATTCATCAGAAATCTAGTTGTTTTTAATGAAAGTTTAGATAAACGGCCTGTGTACATCTTCCTCGCGTTTATCCAAGTTGAAAAAGAAGGACATTAGACATCGTGACGTGTTAACTTTCAAGTGTGCAATCGATCAGACGAGAACAGTGACCAGGGTGAAATCCGAGGATGACGTCCTCGGATCCTTAAGTGGTACGCTTCTCTGCGAGATGAAATCGAACACATGGAGTCGCGAGATGTCTCGAGATCGAATCGACGAGGAGGAGATCCGCGCGAAGAAGGATGCGAGAAAAACGGCGGCGGCGGCAGCGGCGGTTGAAAGAAAGGGGGAACACTGTTCAGAATGCGAGAGGGAAAGAGAGAGAGAACGAAGGAGAATTCGAGAGCGGGAAGAGCGTAGGGTAGGGATTGCGATCAAAGCCATCTGTTGCATTGTCCCGGCAATTAGGAGGCGACAGCTGAGTCCCACCGTACTTACTTCCAGCCAGGGACTCTCAGCCGCGTGGAGCACGTGCGCTTTATCGATCTCGCTCTCTTCGTGCCCCGTCGAACGTCGCCCACGAAGACCACCTTGCCCCGTGCAAGGGAACCTTGCGTATGCGGAACCGAGGGTGCGTAAACCCGGATGCTAATCCGAGCGCAGTTGCAATCATCAGGTGCGATTAGCAGGCGTATTTTTCTGTAGCAAATACGTCACATGTATCAACGAATAAAATAACATTTCGAATTTTAAGAACAATTTCAATGAAAAAATATTGGACACTTGTTAATAGCGACATTGTCATTTTTTTTTGCGTTTTCGCGGATAAAGAATACTATTAAACAAATTTAATTCTGAAATTCTGATATTTTTGAGATTCTACAAATTATGATACCCCTATAAAGTCAACAGATTTTCAGAATCTTTGCATCTAATCGTTAAAACTTTTTAAGAAATGTATCAGGAGTTTCTAATATTTTCTCTTCGAGGACTCAAGGAGTTAAAATTTTATTTATTATATTATTTTGCAAGTGGATTAATTGGCTGTTGAGTTTAGAGATTGAGATCTGAAAATTGTGAAAGTAGTCCAGTAACAAATTTGATGACATAAATTGCAACACAAACTTACGTAACAATCTTACAGTTCTGTAAAGTCATATGAACTTCTATGCAACTGCGAAAACAAGAGTAAGGATCGCTGTAAGCATTGCTAATTGCGCGAATGGCTTACGTCAGTAACAGCGGCGGCGAAAGTAACTCGGGGGAAGGAACGGTTGATTGACGTAACAGTTTGCGGCGAACTTCTTCATCGTTACGGAATGTCTGGCCGTGATGCGTGCCGCGAAGAAATGAAGAAGAGGCCTCCCTAAGAAACAATTTGGCGCACGAGAGACATCGGTATTTTAAAGACGTGCGAAATTCTCTTTCGTATCTGATATTTGGCGTTAAAGGCTCTTGTATCCAATTCTCAGTGCATTACTACAATATTTAATGCGATTTTCAATATTGAATCGAATTGAGACGATTAGATTTAGCGCTCGAGATACCGCTCGAACACGCGAGTTAAAAGGATAAAAATTCGGATGATTCGCGCGACCGGGATTTACGGACGAAATTGTGCATCATTTGAATATGCAGATATTATCACGGATAACGGATATCTTCGAGCAGAACTCAAAGAAAAGTTTGCCCGCGGCATCGGGCGGCCGTGACGCTTCGGATGCGATGTTGCTTCGGGTTCCGCACATGTGTGTGTGTGTGTGTGTGTGTGTGTGTGTGTGTGTATATGGGCGCATATGGTCCGCAAGGCCAGCCCACATGGGTAAACTTTGATTTTCTGACGACGAAGACAAACGGAGCTTCGCAGAAAAATGGCTCGCAGTTACCCGAAATTTTCTACGGTATATGGCTTCTTTTACATACGTACCGAAATTCGATGACACTCATATTGTGAAAAAGCTTACGAGGATGTTACAAATAATTTAACAATCACTTTTGCTCGGGGAATTATTAAAATGAATTTTGCATTAACAGCCCCGCAAGATTAATAAAATGTGAAGAAAGTATTATAGATTTGCTTTTTCGATATTTTTTAAACGATTGTACGGCTAATCGCTGTAACTCGCTGCGACTCGCCAAAGTTCTCAACTTCAGTCCCATTTGGTCGCGATTATTACGACAAGAAATGACAGCCAACGTGCGTTTGCTCGGCGATATCGAGTGCGGTCGCGGATGCTCGTCACGCTCAAAGGAAATTGGCAAAGGAGAGCGTTCCTCCTGATAAGCTTCCGCGGAGCGAATCGTAGTAGAGGCGACGGACGGAGAGACAAGGACGGAGAACCGCTGCAGGAAGTAACAGCTGGCCGAAGGGATAGCAACATCAGCAACAGCAGCGGCAGCAGCAGCAGCCAGTGACGGCGGTGGTGGCGGAGGCGGCGGTGGTAGCAGCGGCAGTACCATTACCATCACCCAGGCTAGATACCTTCTCTCCAGGTTTCTTGTACATACGAGGCACATAGGCATGCACACACGTGCACGCGGCGAACGAAAGACGCGCGGCTGCATCGGCGCAGCCGGGAAGATTGCACTCGTCACAAGAGAGTTGAGTGACAGTCGTGTGCAATCACAACGCGACGCTGATTAAACATTCGCGTGTCGCGCACATGCTCTCTCTCTCTCTCTTCGCATGCCGACGGTCTTTAACCTTGGTTACATGCGCGGAGAACTTTGACAAGCGCGGATGCCTGCCGGCATCTGTACCCGCGTCTTTCTCCAAACGTCCGATGTATCTAATCCCTCGACGTATTTTCGAATCCGTATTTCCCCGAGAAGCGTTTTGAACGGGCGTTTTTTTTTTTAACGCCCATAGAATTTCCGTCGAACGGTTATAAGATTTAAGTGGCGACGCGCCGCGGAGATAAATACATATAATAACTGATATTACAATTATTTACCCGGGGCAGTAACGGAATAATACCGCAACATCATGCGACGCAATAATTACATAAATGCATGTTTGTTAATTACTTCATTACAATCTATTTACATAATTACATCGTTCGCGTATTATTTGCATATTATTATATCGCGCGCATAATTATAATTGTAATTTTATTTGGGGACACGCGCAATATCGCGATCGAAATTTTTCGGGTCGGAAGGAACGAGCTTTGCGAGCTCTGCGCCTGCCCTGGGAATAATCAATCTTTGTTTTATCGCGTCGCCCACTTAATCGCCGCGCGCATTGAGACATCATGATTCGAAAATGGATGGATTCTGGATGCCTGCACCCGCATAGATGCCATCGTTGTACCGCGGAGATGCATCGCCACGATTTCGTATCGTAAAGTCATCGTCATTAGTGGAGGCAACCGTCCTATCAGCTCGCTCGGCTGTATTTAATCGCTCCGAATAGAAACCGAGGAAAATCGTTATCCCGATTCGATAAATTCGATGAAACTTGTTTCGTGCGTGTGCAAAGAAAACAGGCTAAAACGCTCGCGGCAATGTAATTAATTAAATCCGTGTCTGGCATTTTACTTTGACTTGCGCGCGACTGTCACGCGTAAAACAGCATCAACGTTAATAAATCGTAAGCGAATAAACATCAGCAGAGAGCGCGGGCAACATTTATCACATATTTATGGCATATTACAATCGAATAATATTATTACAAATGTTATGTCTGAATTTGCACATCGCAATTAAACATTCTGTCCTGTACCTGTTCGCCTATCAACCGACAAATTAATTCGTAATAGATAACAGAAAGGAGCGCGCGACAAATAACAACGCGAGAATAACGATTTATCGGGCATTATAAAAAAAAAATGTTGAAAGAATCTGCGGTCGAGAGGCCGCGATATTAATTATTAATTGCGTATCGAAGTGATAACTGCTTCTCGCGAAAAAATTTTCCCAACATTCTTATCTCTTTCTCCTCGGTCGGTTCCGGCTCGCGCAAGCAGCATGCAAACGCTATTTTCGCAATCGTTACTCGCAATCTCCCTGCCGGCAGCCCGCGGCGGTAGTTACCGAGACCATCGAGCGGGATTTTTCCGTGGGATATCACGGCGGCGCCCCGTGTAACTATCTCGCTTTTACGCGAGCGACGGAAGGCGCCTGTGTGTACTCAGGCTCCCCCGTCATATCGCATAAGCCGTGAGGTAGTTTAGTTTGTCGAGAGTTCAGGTACAGGTAATTACCTACTGGCTACCGGCGTCAGGTGGTAGTGACACGGCGTCGACCTCCTCCTTCTTACTCTTGCGCGCACCATCTTCTCTCCTCTCTCTTTCTCTCTCACACACATTTCTCTCTCGCTGTCTCTCCTTCGACGTATCGCTCAGTCATGTATTTGCACGTACCCACGCAAAAATACTTGGTGACAATCAGTTCCATTAGCTTAATGGGACCGTCCCTCCTGTCGATAGACTGACCGTCTTATCTGACAGCCCTTACGTTCGCCAAGCGCAAAGTTCGGGTTTCGCACTAATTATACGGCGTCTCATCCGATATTGCCTGAAATCTGGAGGATTAATTATTTTAACGGCAGTTGCGAGAAGCGCGCGAGAAGTTTTCAGGTAAGCCAATAATTGGCTGGGATTTATAATTTATAAATCCGATGGTTTACGTCAGTTTAATTACTATATTGACTCGTAAACATATGTTGCCGTGTTAGCTTACATTGTACGTTTTACAGGGATACCTGCGGCTCTTTATTTATGAGCGAGTCACGCGCTCGTGTATAAATATCGCCGTTAGTAAAAAAGTTCTTTAATGTGCGACTTTATTATGGTAATCACGCTTCATTATATATGGATATAACATCTTATTTCAATAATACCATCANACACTGAGAGAAATGTATTATGTTTGTATTATGAACCAAAAGTTGATATACACTCAAGAAATTTATTTAGTTGCTGTAAACAAATATGTTATTTGCTTATATCTTGTTAAGTCGTTTTGGTTTAGAGAACAAAACAGAATTGTTTANANAANAAAACTGTTTTGTTCTCTAAACCAAAACGACTTAACAAGATATAAGCAAATAACATATTTGTTTACAGCAACTAAATAAATTTCTTGAGCATATATCAACAAAACTTTTGGTTCATAATACAAAACATTTCTCTCAGTGTATCATTGGCGTGTTCTAGGAAATACGGAGATGCGAATGACAATCGTTCCCGAACGGCGGAAAAACTTATAAATTATATTTCAAACCATTTTTCATTTTTTAAATAACATTGCGGTCTCTAACATTGTTCCTGACACTTTTAACTTTTGTAATTAACAAGTGACAATGAGTAAAAAGGGTTTTGAGAGTTCAACGCGGTTGACGATGCGTAAGTTAACGTTATATCGATCTTTAATATATAACTAATAGAATGCATGTATATAATTATAAATCGGACGTTTCTCTCTCCATTTTGAGTCATCTTCAGCGATGCGGTAACAATTGAATAAAAAAATTTTTAATGTTTTATTAATGAATTGACATGAATTAATTTTTCTGACTCCACTCAATATTCCTTTTTTCATAATGTTTTTATAAAATCCATCTGTCGAAGGTATGTACATTTTTTCTCTTTACTTATTTCTACACATGCTAAAAATATGCGGTTAATAAATGGACAATGAGTTAGGATTAAATATCTCGTTTAAATTGGGATTTAGAATTTTCATACGCGAGCGAAACTTGAGCATAAACGATCTTCGTTCACGTAGATTGCGATAGTCAATCGACTATCGCAATCTACGTGAACGCGATGAAGCAACTCGGCGAAGGGCCGGCCCTCGCAGCGTTTCCCTGTCGATCGACGCTGTACGAGCGGCGTCACGGGGACTAGCGCCTGTAACGTTTCGTTATCGGCATACTCGGCATGACTCTCCGTCGTTTTCGCCACGCATGCCGCAGGCGTTCCACGGGAGATAACGCGCCGCGCGCGTACAGAACGGGGACAAGACAAGGTAGATGACACGGCCCGTAATTGCATGTTATCCGTTGCATCCACGCGCGGGCGTGTCCGCGTGCCTGGGCGTGCATACGCGTGCATACACACACACACACACACACACACGGATGGACGGCATGCAGTGCGCAAGTATGCACGCAAGTATGTACGTACGTGTGCGTTTGTGCGGAAGAGTGTTTGCGCTACCAGATCCGAGCTGCCCGTTCCACGTGCCCTCGTACTTGACGTCCTACGGATACGCGACACAAAGGACGTTTGTGGCGGCGCCATGCTTTTCCGAGCTTGAGCGGATCTCTTTCGGTGTTTCAAATGTAAATAATGTCTGCGCTCCGAAACGCCCGTCCGCGGCTTTATCGGACGACCTGTCGTTGGAATCGCATGGATCAAGTTGCGGTGAAGTCGTCCTTCGTCGTTGGCGTCAGTCGAAGCATTGTCAAATGGCAATTTCTGCATTTCATGAGCCGTTGTAAAAATTTTATTTGCTAATATCTGAAGTAAGCTTCAGAAACGTTCGATTAAAAATTCAACGATAATATCTCCTTGGTCTGCTAAAAGTTTTGTATGATTTGTTTGATATATATATTTTATAATAATATATTTTTATACGCATATCTCTTTCAGTACATTTACAATCATAATTAATTCATGACAGATATTTTATATGGCCAATTAAACTGTTTTACAGATGAATAAATATAAAATTTAGATTTTGTAAATCGATTAGAGCTCATATCAAATCTATCTTCGTGAACTGAAAGTTTAATTAGATTTTGATTATCATTATGAAATATCCTTAAAAGACAAACTACTTAAAAGGCAGAACTGATTCTCATTGCAGCATCCTCCGCAACGCGGGAGAAGTCCTCGCGCGACGAAGCGGTTCAGCCTGAGGCGCACTCGCCATCCTCTCAGCAGCATCAAAGGATCGGTCAGCAGAAGCAAACGAACGGCCCTCGATCGGAGTACAAAGGCGCGTCCGGTTGTTCTAGGTCTTCTGACAACGACAGCCCTTTGCCTTCGCAGTCGCTCAAGCCCGAACTCGAGGAGGGTAGTACGGGTGCCGCAAATGTTGGGCCGAGGACGACGGACGAGCAAGGCGATGGTACCGCGCTGGCGAACGGCATTGCCGGTGCATCCAGATGTGTAAGCGGTATCTTCGCGGGACACGGCAAGCTCAAGAGATTGCTGGGCACATTGGTGCAATTTGCCACCGATATCTCGGCAGACACGGGCGACACAGTGCGCACGCTGGTACTCGCGCTTTTGGTAGGTAAACGGTATTTCCATTCGAGGCGATTTTAATTATAAATTATAATGAAATTTAATTAATTGAAATAATTTTTTAAATTTAATACTTCTTTAAACACGAAAATGTTAATGTTCTTTATAGGCGTTGAGTCGGACAAACACGAGCCGTTGAGAACCAAAGTGGTGTTTAATTTTTCCTTATTTTCAGAAATACAAAGTTTTGATTAAATTTGGACTTTACGGTTTACTTAACACTTAACGGTTTAATAATGGTCAGTGAAATCTACAAAGAAATATTAAAATTTCACGTGGTAAAGAAATTTTAGTGATATAAGTATGCTTTTTTTTATCTTTTACAATCTTTGAAAATGAGTTGTATCACTTTAGTTTTCAATGACTAATATGTAATAATGTAATTTTTTTGTTATCGGGATTAATGCTAATTTAATTTCTTACCAAGATTCTAAATTTTGTTAGTATCATCATGATTTACATGGCATGAACCGTTAGCACATATAGCAATCTCTGTCAGCTTATGTTGCATAGTTCGAAAATCCTTTTACGCGCACGTAAGATCTTTTCGGATTTACGAATTCTTTCAGTCAACAATAAGTAATATACGCGTACCAGCTGACGGAATTTTCTATCGCGTGCTGAAATCATATTTGCAGTATCCATCAGAATATTTTTGCATTAGATGCATCAGTATGGTCAGTTATAAACATTTCTCACTGTAAATATTGCTTTACATTATTAAAGTAGATTTTCTCTTTCAGTCCGATAAGATAAACGATCTGCATTTATTTTATATCGATGAAAATTTCATCGTGACAAAGCTTGAGGCTCGTAATACTATTGGCGTGAGAGATATAATAATAACTTTTTAACGACATTTCGTCGGTCACATTTTGGCAATGATAACGTCACGAAAATTCGTGGTCCGATTGCAGCTAACAAGCGTTCAGATAACGATTCTGCAATGTGCATGCGTGCACGCGGCACGGGATGAAAAAAAGCATAGTTAATCGATGCCGGCCGTACCGTGTCGTTAAACAGCTCGTAAATATTCAAAGTACGTACATAATGCATAATGTCGTCGTGTGTACCGAGCGTGCATACGTCCCGGAAACGTGACATCTGGTGACCGTGCTTAACTGTAAAACGATCGCGGCACGTGACAAACGCAAAACCAAATCCAACCAAAGCCGCGCGCGCAACTCGTTCCGGAAACGCGTTTCGCTTCGGGATCCGATCTTTTTGCCGTGGATTGAATTACAACAGCGGCGCCTGTGTCGGTGTCGTTAATTGCAGAGCGGCAGCATGACCGCGGAGGAGTTTCACTCGGCGTTGCAGGAGGCGACCAACTTCCCGCTCAGAAGCTTCGTCCTGCCGTACCTCAAGCACACCCTGCCCTCCCTGCAGAGAGACCTGAATAACGCGGCCAGGGCGAGTAATCAGGTAAAATCGATTTATTACACTTTTACATTCCTAGCTGAACGAAAATTTATTTAATAACTTCCCATATGATAAGTAAAAATCCAGTTACCAAACGAATTGCGCTTGCATCACGCAATATCTTTCAGATGTAGCAATTGTTATTATTATTATTTTAAAATCCACGTTTTTTTACTGCATTATAATGCACGTTTATCTCGAGGTAGTTTTTCAACAACACTGCACTTTTTTAAAGTTTGATTAATGCCCGCGAGTTGTAAGAGGATAAAATATCCATATGAGTTTCCTTAGATTCGGCAGTGTCATAAGGCCGCAATGAGAATAACGGTGACGGCCGATTCATAAGCAGTCCGATGCTTTATTGGAGCCACCACGGCGATCATAAATCACTGCGCTCGTGTGCAACGCGGCGCGGCACGGCGCGTAACGATGCATGAAGACGCGCATTCCCCGCGCCGCAAAAATCGCTACCACGCAGCCGGGATCTGTCGCGCAATCAGAATAAGTCACTTGTATACATATAATATGTCGGATCAAAATTAAACACGGATTTTCTAATTCTTTTAAAATCAACGTCGGGTAATTTAAGTTGTCATTTGCATTTTATAAACTTTTCAAATACAAATAATTACAGCTACAGATATTCCTCGTATATTTATCTCAAGATTTATTCATTGCTTGAGCTTTTTGCGCATTGAAAAAAAATCTAATTTGCCGTTACTCGTATTTATTGAAAAGGAGCGTAATTTACTTGCCGTCTCTCCGTTACCTCCGCGTAACTTCATAAAATCGCCCCGTTAACCATGCGCGGCATACGCGATTTTTTTATCACGCTCTCCGACGGGAATATCACGATGAAATGGGGAGAGACGGACAGATCTCGCGCGACATTATGCCGCCGCTCTAATGGCGGATCGATGTCGCACGTGGCCGACTCGCGTTCCAAGAGTGCGGTCGCGGAGCGCGGCATTCCGAGCAAGGGAAGATCACCGTCCGCAGCGTTTGTTATGCAGGAACCGGTCCATGCCCTCTCGAAGATGCCGCACGTGCCTGATGTCTCTCTCTTTCTTTCTCTCGCTCTCGTTCTNCTTCTTTTTCGTGCTTGGGTCGCGCGTCGNCCCATAAATCTGTATGCACTACTGCGCTCGGGCAAGTGCAACCGCGCCCCCAAATCCTTTCACGCACTCGTTTCCCCGCGACATTGTGGCCAGCATGGAACCACAAAGTATGCCGTTCCGGATAATAGACGAGTCACCGCGGACTCATGCAAAGGGATGTATTTTTATTTCCTTGTCCTTTTTCTACATTTCTCGAAGGAGAAGCAAAAGCTCTCTTCTTTTCTTTAACGTCCGCGGAATAAATTATCATAAATGTTAATGGTGAATATTGTTTTAATATAAATTTCATAGTATTCTTTTTTTTCGGAGTAAGTAGATTCTAGGTTCATTAAAGGAGTTTAGATCTTCAATTAAAACTTTATAAATTTTGATAACGATCATTTCTGTTAAACAAATTTTTTATTTCTTCCGTTAAGATCGTCGTAGATTTCAATAATAGTAAGTAATTTTGAAGTGTCGTGTAACGTAATACTCGAATTTAGACTTCGTCCATATCTCGTAATGAAGAAACGATTAATTATTCATTAGTTAAATTTTAAACCGAGCTCTAAGCGGTACGTCAGATGTCAGTTTCCCAGATTATAAAATTCATTTTCCAAACCAGCAACTAGCAGTACATCCGCCGCTTTATTTCTTTGTACATCCGCTCCAACTTTTATTTTCCAAAACGATTGTGAAATAATTATTACAACAAGAATCGCGCGAAACGCTTTATTCAAACTTCAAACATAATTATAGCAATGATATTTTTAATTAGGAACTGTATCGTCAAATATCGTTCAACATTGAATAATGAAAGAATTACAAGCGACGGCGTCTCGTCAGATCGCTACGGGGGTAGAATCGATTTTAAATACATCCCGGAATCTGCGTGAGAAATTGCGTGTCAGGCCCGGGACATTCCGTATAACGAAGGCGACGCGGAAGCGCGGGAGG
This sequence comes from Tetramorium alpestre, assembly GCA_021460005.1. Classification (NCBI taxonomy): domain Eukaryota; kingdom Metazoa; phylum Arthropoda; class Insecta; order Hymenoptera; family Formicidae; genus Tetramorium; species Tetramorium alpestre. The sequence goes on along the minus strand of JAJVSH010000146.1, from coordinate 11,708 downwards.
ACACGGTAAAATCAACAGAGGCAAGGCTGACCGGCTGGCAGGTTGTTTTAATTTCCCAGGCTACTTTCCGATCGTCGGTGGGAGCATGCCAGTCTGTTCCAAGATGGATGAACGACTCGGTACGCAGCGAGAGGAAGAGAGAGAGAGAAAGAGATGAGCGGCTCGGACGGAGCGGCGGCGGGAAAAAAGCGCTACGGATTTTTATCCTCTTTCCCGAATCTCTCGCAGCTTGTATGTACCGGCTGCGATACACGCGAGACGCGAAGCTTGATATTACGCGTGAAGCGTGACACGCGATCGCGCGTGCACACGTTCAGCGAATTACATTTAATTATTCCCGATAACGTGAGAAAAAAAGTACGTGTCGCTTCTGCTGATCCTTGTCTTATCGAATGTTTTTCTCTGCGCGGCGAATTAAAAAATTCGAGAAATTGCGCGGCAATAAATTCTTATAAAAACCACCTTTTTTTTTAAATACGAAATAACTTAGGCTTTGGTGGAAAGAATCGCTTGGGGGAGGAACCGATTAAATAACGCTGCATTTCAGAGAATTATAACTGAACTCGGGAACTGTTCGTCTGTAATGTATATAATCTCGTCCTTAAAATTATCCCTTGCATACAATTTCTCGCGCTGAATCCGTGGATGTACGATTTAATCCGGTATACCTTGGCCGTCCATGTACGCATCGGCTGCTTTGAATCCGGTGCTTGCAATTATTTATCTGTCTAACAAAAAAAAAGAGAAGCTTCTACGTCGTATTTTATATCGGGCGGTAACATTTATGCAAATTTACGGGGAATTAACGTGAGAGAAAATGCATTAACGCTTTAGTATATGCGTTTCCACTATGATCGTACAAATCTGTAGAGTATATTAAAATTAAAAATGGGTAGTTGCGAAAAAGTATTCCTTCGACTTACTCGCGCATTACATTCGGACGCGCATAAACGATAGGTACGATAGGAAAACTTGAAATATTTTCTGACATATAAAAAAGAAAACACACAATGTATGTATCTTTGAGTCTTAAATTTTATAAGAGACTCATCTCCGAGGGAATAGTTTCGTGTTCGCGATGTAACGCGAGCTTTAGCAGGAGGAAGCTCATTGTATTCGATCAATTGATGCACATCGCCACCTTCAATTTCCACGACGCCGCGAAATTCGAGCCTAGGAGGATTAATGGGAGTCTTCTCTCGCTTACGCTACTGCCCGCAGCTGTTGCCCGTCTCGAAGGCAAGCGAAACGGAAAGAGTGAGACGCGTCGGGCGACAGAGCGCTCTCGGTGGGGTAACGAATTGCAAATTAATAGCGAGCATTTACATTTCTGTCGGCGCGATGAAGGCGCACGTGAGGATCGAAAGTCGCACGGCGCGCGGCTTGGTTTTCCGGTTTTCCCTTCGCGACATCTTCCCCGACGCGTAACTCTCGGCGTCATATACATGTAAATTGTCGAAACTTCTTGCGAGATTTGTTTCTTAAGAATTATTGAAGCAATTACAAGCTTGTATCCGTTAAATTAGCATTTTTATAATAGCCCGATGTATAATAATTGTGATAAATAATTAATGCTTTCAAAGTAATCTTTTTAAGTGATCGAAATGATAGATTTTTTGTTGGCGTAGGTTGATAAGGGATATAAAATATTTGTTTCTTAAATTGAAAAAGGGGGAGAAAGAGATTGCCAGTATTTCATGTTATACTAATTACATTTAATATGCGCCGGCTATTAAAAAAGAAGACTTGAATATTTAATTTTATCCGCTTGAAATGAATATTTTTTAAGATTCTTATTACCGTCACTTTTCGAGCGGAAAGTTTCGGGTTCTTGGGGAAACGGCTTGCAAATATTTTCGCATGTGTACTGTGCGAGTGGTCATCACGTCTACCTGGCCCGCCGATCGATCATCGTTAATTGCAAGTCGTGAAAACGTAAGAGCGAGAAAGTAAGGGATGGAAAGGTGGCGAGGGGTAACCGGGAGGCGGTTGGAGGGTACCGATATTGAATTAGAAGCGATAAATCCCACCCTGCCATGCCGACTTCGGTATTGGGGCAAGAGAGGGCACGACGGAATAAGGGGCTCGACGAGAACTTTGACTGGGTGGTCGCGAGTGGCGAGAACGACGATAAAGAAAGCAGTGAAACGAATATTAAAAGTCGAAACCGATGTGATCGAGCGGGCCAATTGGTCTCCAGCCCATGCGACCTGATTCAGGGAAAAGCTCAACATTTCTTCTTCCTAATGTATTAAAACTTCCCGATTATAAATAATTGGATCCACGACATTTAAAAGTATTGCAAACAATATTGCACAGTATTTTTATGATTTAACGTTAAACTTATCGACACTTCATGTATACCTATTTCTACCGTGACCAGTCAAATGACCGATTAAAAAAAATTATATTTTTTACAATTGAGTCCAAATAATAGCCAATTTTATACTGGATTAAATAATAAATAAAACAATTTTTACAAAATGACAAAACAAATTTATTTCTTTTTTGGAAGACGATCATTTGACCAGTCGTGGTATGTTTATAGTATTAAAAACATTTATACTAGTATTTCATAGGATAGAAAATAAAATAAACGTCTTATTTATTTTCATTATTATAGTAAAATCTTAATCAGTTACTATTCGATTCTTAAAGAAGAAATTAAAACTCAATGAGGTCATTGTACCGAGTGATCTTATTGATAAAGATAAAAAAAGGAGGATACTCTTGTATGACAGAAAATAACGAAAGAGGATTAATGAGAGCACGATCCTTTTTGTGTTCGCAGAGCTGCGTGCAGTTTCTACGATCCAACGAGTCCGCCGTTCTCGAGGCCGTAGGGCTGGTACCGTCCGGCGAATCCGTCGAGGTCTTCGGCGAGCACGGGGGTGCGAATGGGATCGGCGGCGGTAATCAGTGCTCCGCTCATTACGCCATGCGCTCGAATTCTAATCCCGGCGTCGGCGCCATTCAACACGCGGTGAGCAGCAACGCCGCGGGCGCGTTACACCATTATCCTGGCGCTGCTCATGCACTGAAACGCCGTGCCTCCGACACCCCGTGAGTGTGAACATCGCCTTGTATTCGCAGATGCACAGACACGGTTTTCAATTGTTAGATAGGTCGCTATTCGGTTACTCGAATTAATTATTTTAGATGGAATTCGAGCAGTTCCGATTTGATTGGCTCGTTAATATACTTAATAGATACAATTTCGAGGCCAATACGAATCTAGAGTAAGACTACGTGCGATTGTACTGACGGTTTTTGAAAAGTGAATTTTTTGAAAAAAAAAAGTTTACTGCACGTATATTTGTATCTTAGGCTCATATTGGCCTCGAAATAATTAATTGCTGTATCCTTCTTCTCCGTCAGTCTGTGTCTGAAAAATTTAAATTATCTTAATTCATAATTGATCATTTATCTATTACAATATAAAGCATAATTATAATATCTATACTGACGAAGCAAATGCGATTTCCTTCTCACACGCTCGACGAAGAAAAATATCCACAACAAGTAGATGCGTAAATTATTACGCAAATTGTGCTCCTCATGCGGCAAGATCGTGTGGAATCTTCGCTCGTCCATAACGGTAATTCACGCGATAATAAATGTGGATAATACATGCAGCTGCGGCTGCGCGTATATACGCACGTGTAATACGTTTGCCAAGCCGCAAATGCGGAATTTCGGAAAAATCTTGGCTGCCGGCCTGAATATCTCGCCTATATTTACCGCGATCGAAACCCATTAATGACTCCATTGTATTCAACACTTCGCTAACATTGATAGAAAGTGTTCGGAAATGCTGAAAGGAAATCTCAGCAATTGCGAATAAAAATTTGCAATTTATACATATATGAAATATATCAAGCTTTTAAGTATTTTTAAGTCCCATTTTTTTGACAATATTTAAATTGTATTTTTTCTTTAATATGTCGTGATATTTATTGAATTGTAAGCCGTCAAATACGAATAGAAGAAGAAGAGCAATTTCAATCGAGATTTCTCAATTCGCATTCGTTGCCAGTCTCCGTTGCGAACGGAGGCGTTGATGAAATCAACACCGGACAAACGGGATTTCCGGTCAGGATGATATGCACCTAGACGGAGTGGGAGAGAAAGGGGCGCCACGGAGCGAATACGAAGGCGACAAAACGCGGTGCGCGTCCTGGCAATGCCACCCTGGCCTCCTCTCGATATGTCTGCCGGTGACGTTTCCATATATCATCGGGGCACCACCTTTCCCGAACACCCCATCGCGCCCCCGCGCATCCCTTCGCCCACCGAGTACCGACGAACTTGCCTCGAGTGCCTATTGGCATCCTGCTAATACATACCGCCTCGCGGCGCACACGTGTCGACGAGTGTGGGTGTACACGTAGACAGTCGTCTTTAATTCACAAGCAACCCCCGTATAAACTGCTGAACGCCCAAACAATTCGCCGTGTTAAAAGTAAAAGCAGTTTTATGGATAACGAACAACGCAACGGGCTCAGCAAGTTGAAGAATGTTTGTGTTCCGATGATGAAAGGATCCCCAGGTAGAACAAGAAATCACAAAGATATCAAAATAACATCAAAATGGCACCAAAATGTCACTATTGTGTTATTTTATCTGCTATAGCATTATTTTGATGTCAACATGATGTCATTATAATTTTTGTTCTACCTGAGCCCAAACGGAACAGAAAGTCACGATAATGTCAAATTAAGAAAATCATCAAATTATGATTAAAAAAAATAAATTTGTGTAGCTATATTCTAATTAGTTTGACATTACTTTGACACTACGTAAAGCACGTTGTTCTTTTAAGTCTTCCCAATACTATTGATTAGCGTAGGATGAAAGTTGAACCGTTAATTTAGGTTAACGGTTAGGTCTTCTGTCGTTCTTTTATTTTAATTTCTTTCCTTGCTAACGTTGGCGAATCTCAATGCGCTTCTAGATACTACGAGAACGGCGTTCTTCTGGACGATATGCCGGTATACGGCAAGAGGTCTGTCAATCCTTGGAGCCATCACCATCAACAGCAGCAGCAGCAGCAGCAACAGCAGCAACAGCCGACGGACCCGTCCTACTGCTGGTACCATCCATTGCACTCCTCCGGCGGATCGATTCAAGGTCACGCGCACGGCCACGGTCACGGGCCGAGCCCGGTGCCGCCTAGTCTCGTGCAGATTAATCAGATAAACGCGTTCTCCGCGCCGCATCATCTGACTCAGCAGCCGCAGCAGTCAATGGGCCACGGCATGCAAACGCAGAACGGTGGTAGTCTCGACGACGAGTGGAAGAATATCCACGTGATGCTCAACTGTATCCTCGGCATGGTCGAGAAGACGAAGAGAGCATTAGCGATCCTCCAGCGACGAGGGTGCTCTAGCCCGGCCGCCGCGGCGCCTCCGCCAGGTGTGGTCACGGCGCAGAATGGTACTAGCAATAATGGCAATGGTAATAGCAATAATCCCTCGTCGACTAATGGGGTGCAAGTCGAATCATCCACCGGTGATCGAGACGGTAGCCTGAAGCGATTGTCCGGCGAGATCGTCGCGCAAACGATCAGGGTGACTGAGGACAGGGTGGCTGAGGTCAAACGAAGAGCCGGTAGGTGCTTCATGAAGATCTTTAATTTTAAGATTATCTTATTATATCGAAAAATTGTATTAACAAACCGTTTAAATTTTTATGAAATTTTTAATTTTTGTAGACAGTATTGAAAAAAATATTGTTTGAAACGATCGAGATTCAATAATCAAATAAAGCGGTATTAAACAATAATAAGGATGCTAATCGGAAATTGGTTTCATTGCATTTTCCAGAGGAAGCTGTATTAGAAGTGAAAAGGGCGGCAGTGGCAGAGGTGCAACGCGCCGTAGCGGTTGCGGTTGCGGAGTCGAGAGCGAACGAACGTTTGAGGGTTCATCGATTACTGGATCTTCCTCTGTCCCAAAGAAATTCGGGCAGCCTGCGTCAGGGCCCTTTCCTCAGAGTCCACGGGAATTCGAGCGCGGTCGAGACCAGCGCCAGAAATGTTACGACGCCGACGACGACGCCGAATTCGGCGCCGTCGACCACCGAAGACGAAAAAGACATTCACCTCACTAGCATGATGGGATCTGTAAGTGTGGTCGTGTGATTAATCGATACTTTTGCAAAAATATTAAAATTAGTGTTAAACTCTTAGAAAATATGGAATTGTTTCCATAGTATATTAAATAATCAATTTTTCCATTTCATTTCTTTTCGGCTATCAATTTCATCTCTCATAAAACTCGATATACAAATCACATCTCAATAAAAATTTAAAAAATTTTTTATTAATATTTTTATTAAAATATGAATAGTATAAAAATGTAATTTTTTCTGGACTTTGTTTTGTTCGAGTTAATGCATGATTATTCAAGTAGAAACTGTCGACGAGCTAAGAATGCACGAATCTTCATTTCTTTTCTCAGAGCTGTTGGAATTGCGGCAGGCCCGCCCTGGAGACCTGCGGTGGATGTGGGATTGCTCGATACTGCGGTTCCTTCTGTCAACATCGCGACTGGGAGGCCGGTCACCATACGACGTGCAACAACCTGCCGCCGCGCGAACCGCGAAGATCAGCATCACGCAGCCCACCGAGGGTCGCTGCCGCGAATCTTTCTACGAATGTCAACGAGGTCGACTCCGCGCCGGTGCCGTCCGCCGGGGTCTCGAAGGGGAAGTGACGTCGTGGTGTTAGGAATAATCAGCGATCGACCAAATCAATCGACTACGAGTCACGCTGATCGCGCGTTTTCCACAAAGCTTCTCCTCTGTAAAGAATGTATGAATTGAAATGAATCGAGAGGAACTCGTTCCTGTGAAATTGAATGCCTGATCCACGAAATCGGGGCTTGACTTGAAATTGTCGGATGCTCGTTTATTCTTTCCGTTTTCTGATTGTGTCTGAGAATTAAGATAAAAAAAAGGGCGAGAAAAAGACAGAGTCAATACTTAGTTTTGATAATTAGATATTCATATGTTCACGAGATAAATTCCTGCGCCTATTTCCTTTTAATTCATTCGTGGTCTACAGTGTTTTCAGCGATCATACATCTTCTGCGTATATTTTATCGTTGTGTCCTTCCATAAATCTGACCGAAGATTTCTTTCGTAATATTTTTGGATGGACGAATGTGAATAAGAATTTCTCTTGTCTGATCCAATATATCTATGAAAAAAATTGATTATCACTTGTCAGATACTTGTCAAAGATGCCTGATAATCGAACTGATATTGGAAAATCCATGATCAGTTTATTCGCTAAATAGCTCTTTAATCCCGGCATTTCAATGAGTTGAAAATATGCAATAATAAATTTATAATTATTTAGTCAATTAAAAATTATATTCAAATAATCAATCAACGATTTGATATTTTAACAATTCAAAAAAATTTAATAATTTATTTTACACTGCTAATGACCAAATATAGTCAATGTAAAAAAATGCACGATAGCGAGAAGTGAGTAAACTTCTTCGATTACACACCTCGAATGGAACGTCGGATGTGATAAACCCGTTTAAAAATTTTGTCGATTAATGACATGAAAAAACGAATAACTAATTTCACAGGTAGCATAATCGATCATGTAAGCGTTTGTGTTTTTTCCGGATAGCTAACGCCGGCGAGATATGCATAGTATTGTCGTAAATGTACACGTTTATCAGCATCGTGCCAGAGCCGTTCTCTTTTCTCTCCACCGAGAATCGCAGATTTCCAATCCATTTATTACCTAGGATTAAACCAAACAATAGAAATAATACGTGTCTTAAACGATTTCTGCAATTGAAAGAGTAATAGATAACCGTGAATCCGATCAATGAATCGCAGCGGTGCATTTCGCATTATTCTGAATCGATATTAGCGGTAAATGTAGCATTACGAAAAATAACTCCCATTAGTATAGAGACGTATCTTTATTTCGCCGCGTTAACAAGTTACATTCTTTAATATACGCGAAGCGGAGCTGAAAAACGCGCTCGTCCAACTAGAGGACTTTATTTGAACGCAATTTTAGAAAATGCACTTTCTTCCTTCGCTTATTCGAAGCGACTTAAATAACGGAACGTAAAACTTTTACGGTTCTTGATATCGGTTGAATTTACGATGCATGAAATTATGACATTGCACGAGTCAACTTCTCTTTTTCTGCTCTTCGAACGATCGAGTAATATGTGTTCTCTCACATCGATGTCTTTTTACTATATCTTGATATTACACCGCAGAAATATCGTTGTGAAAATAATATATATTGCAAGACGAAGTTGATATATACATGCACACACAAACATAGGTACAATACACATAAAAATGATTTGATTTTATTACATGTCTACGCTCATCTCGATGTCTCGTACACGAAGAACAAATCACATCGATTTTATCCTAGTCAATTGATAGGTTTAACGATTGTAACGATTGTAATGTAACTTCGAGAGTCTCGAATCTCTTTACTTTGCGCGCACGCGTCTCAGGATATGATTATCACGTATATTTAAGTCTAGTCAACAACGGATGATGAAGCGGATTTATCGGTCATACGCGTTAGGGAACTTTGCTCAAATCTAGATTACGAATTATTGTAATTTTTCCTAGGCACACATTGCGTTGCGGGGATGTATGATGGATCCTATAAAGTGTATTTATAAACTAACGAAATATATAATTATTCTATGTCAGAATGTAAGAAACAATACCAGATTTTTTTATTATACCCCTGCAATTATGTTAGAGGAAAACTGGATGGAAAAATTTTATTGGATGAATCGAATTAAAATTGCATAGGCTTAATTATTTCTCAGTAAAATATAAAAGTATAATTAGTATTCTCTCTCTCTCTCTCTCTCT
>JAJVSH010000145.1:413279-432105 GCA_021460005.1 Tetramorium alpestre | reverse complement strand
TTATGAAGCATCTTTATATAATTATTTTTTAAGTAATAACATCTAATTATAAGCACATTTTTTACAGAAATATCCTATAAAATGTGAAAAAGTTGGAAGCATATTAAGAACCGCAAATGGCAGAGTTGTTTCGTTAGAAGTTGACTCCACATGTAAAGTTCTTGGATGCTACGAAATAGAAAATTCCATAAAATTGTTTTGTTTATTATGTGACGCAATCAAAGACAGATTGGCGCGAAGATTAAAGAAAGAAAGGCGAAAGGCTCAAAAGTGAGTTGTAGTAAAAAGAAAATTTTAATTTATTTAAAAAAAAGGATTTAAATGTATATTTCTTTGTCGTCAGGGAAGGGAATGGTTGGTTGCAGCAATCTTCTAAAATTTTTTGAGACGAACCACATGGAGCCACGTCCGAACGTTCGATACTAGTTCGCGAATGCTAGTGACGATCTAGTGACATCGAACAAAAAAAACTATCGTTTAGGAAATAATCGAGTTGAGAAAACATCGTTGAATAATCGATTCTGTAAAAGAAAAATAATCGATGTCAAAATAATCGACACGATATCGCCCATCCCTACGCATCGAGACTCGAGACGACGACACTTGGTGCGCGAGTGGCGACCGGTCTGCGGAAGGAAATTGTCCAGTGACTCGCGACACAACGGAGGACAAGAAGAAGATGTCTAGCACGGGAAACGGCGGTGGCGATGCCGCTGGCGGCAGCGGCAGCGGCAGCAGCGGCGGCGGCGGCGGCTGCAACGGTTGCTCCGCGATCGTAAAGAAGCTCGGCCTGCGGCCGGTTACGCGGTGCAACCTCGCTAAGTTCTACGCGCCGGCATTCGGCGCCGTCTCGTACACCGCGATGTCCGTCAACGTCATGAACCCGAGCCTCGTCGTCAAGTAAGTCCCGCCTCGCCGTTCAATTCAGCGTGAGTACGACGCGACGGCGAGTCTTCTCCGCTTATTCCTTCTCTCTTTCTTATTACGTAACTCCGTGCAATTTATGGATGAACAACGAATGAACGTATCGTAGATTTTAATGCGAATTGAAGAATGTAAGTGACGTGACTTAAAGGCGTGATTGTAAATAGCCCTGCTCGTTTCTTTCAGAGTATTCCCGAAGAGGGACATTACGAATTTCTTATTGGCTGGCACTTTGGTCGGTACCGGATCATACATCTACACACGTGAACACATGAAGTCTGCGCCGCAGTCCGTGAGGATTCTATACAGGTGAGATTTCGTGAAGATATCTATATTATTTTTGAATCAGAGCTTGTCCCTGCAAAGAGAAAACTAGACATACACAGTTATACTACACATATATTTTCTTAATCAATACCAATTTAGTACATTACACCATTATCTATTCTATATATTGCATCATTCTATATATCTGATATTTGACCCTGATTGATGTATTGAATCCTGCTGAAATCAGGAGTCATTATAACGAAAAGTTTATACAGGGTGTCTTCTTGTCATATTCTTATTCGTACAATTAATAACTCAATATTGTACCATTTGTAAAATGGTATAAGACTTTTTTTGTTCAGTGTAATGCAAATTATTTATCCTCAATGTATTGGCCATTCATTTTGGGACACTCTGTATATCTGAAAATACTTTGCTTTAAATAATAAGAGGACAAAGCAATATTTTGATATATATTCTGTTCTTTTTCTTAAGGTCCTTTCTTCAAAGCATTTTTAGGTATAAGCTGTATGTTTTGAACAGAACTGAATTACATCCTATTTTTATCGCATCTACTTTTCAGTGCTACTGGAGCGGTATTATTGAGTCTGGGATCCGTCCTACTGTGGGCAGTGATACGTTCCATAATACCGCCAAGTCCGGTCTGCTGTACGATAGCTGGCATCGGCACCGGAGTGGCGTTCCTAAAAGTCGGCTCGAGTTATCTCGAATTTGTGGATGGGCAAATAGCAAAAAAATAGGCTGCTCTTATACGCTTTCTGCCTTTTTCTTTCCTACCTTGGATTTGTATTTCGAATTTGTTATGGAACGAAATTTGTACTACGTCGAAACATGAGGAGGAAACACGACACCTCTTGTCTGTTGTATTTTGAACGCGGCTTTCTCTCTCGCACCAACGTGTCTTGTGGAATTACCGTTTCACGCGGCAAGAAATTGTGGAGAGCGATTCGATACTTGATCCACCAGACCTCTGAAATTTTTTTTGGATGCAAACTGTATATAAGTAAGTAACGTGTTTTTTCCATCGCGTATTTTACATACGCGCATTTCTTTTCAATACCAAAAAAGACAAAAACGAGAGATACGAGTAACGATATCTCATATCGATTCCGAAAGTGTGAATTGTCGTATCGCACAAAAATGTGATATCGGCGATTCTGGCGTTGTAGATTCTTACGCGAACCTGTTGATAAACAGTCGTACGCTTTTCTCTTCGCTCATCACCGCATCGCCGGCATATTAAACGGCATTCGATAAATGGTTCGTTATAGTATATTGGTAATGCACGCACTTTGGGAACTTAAACGCGCGAGACCCTCGCAATTCCTGTGCGTTTAGGAAGTCGGGAGGTACAAGCGTTGTGTATTTATCGACAAACATGTTTTGTAATAATAAGCTGCATAACGATACATCGTCATATGTAGATAACTTGTCACCATAAATATATGAATATACGAATTGTGACACAATAGAAAGAAAAAAGAATGAACCATATGAACCAATCTCTTCACCTGCCTGAGTTCCATCATCCACTTTGCATTTCTAATTCTTAATATAAAGACAAAATCCAAGTATTACACATCGTTAATCGAAGAGTGTCTAAAATTTACACTTCATTGTGCAAATTATTCCTAAATATATTTAAACGCGACGTGGCATTTAGAACCGAGGCTTCTCGAAATAACTCTCGAAATAACGAAAGATGCAGTAAGAGTTGAAAACTTGGAATATCAAAAATGAACCGAAGCTCGCTTCCCGCAAGGAAGCAGCATAAAGAGTAGCTTGTTATCTTTTTACTGTTCCGCTGAAACGCATCTGTTTCTTTAAAACTATTATCGTTTATTTACGTGTGCTATTGCACCCTTGTGCGATAAAGGCGAGCATCGAACCAGATAAGGAGGGGCCTCAAGCAATACACGCGAACGCAGAACGACTCGCCGCGATACTTTACACGTACTACCCATACAGCACAATCTCTAAAACATGTCTAAAATCACGGTACGGCTCATAAGACGTCTTTTTGGCATATTTCTAAAAGATGCCTAAAAAACGTCTTTAAAACGTCTTATGACCCGATTTTTTAGACATTGTGCTGTATGGGTAGTTAATCTCACTACCGTTCGATTTTCAATGCTTGTTGCTCGTCACATGAGAAATCCCCGATTAGCTTATTTATAACAATAGATAAATAATGAAACTGCACAAGTATCGATACTTTTCGTGATCCAGCGTGAGAAGTTTACGATGCAAATCTTGGAATCGCTTTCCAATTATAAAGGGTGAAATTAAATGTAATTAGTTGACGTCGAGAGATATATGAAGGCTTTTATGAAGGTCTTATATAGGGTGTCCAAGAAACCTTTTTTTACTTACGTCGATAATTTGCTCTTTGCTAATTTGGAATAATTTAGTTTTATTCTTGGCAAAAGAATCAAGTATGACATTGTTCTTGACAAACGATTGAAAATAAAAAAAAATGATTCTGTAGGAATTAAATTCAACAGATGAAACTTAATTCTTCTTTTGATTTTAGAAAACAAGGACACCCTGTATAATCGCAAATGCCGGTCGATCGCTGCAGCGCATGGCGCAGCGTGCCTCTTCGTGTCTTGACGCTGCCGCTATTGTTTCATCGCACTGTAAATGACACGGCATGCTTTTCAACAATAACCGCTCTCAACGCGAAATCCGGATGACGTTTGCGAAAGTGTTTTTGCCTCAGGGAGAAGCGTTTGAAAAGTTCACATTCACGTGCGCTTTTCAAACGAACGGGAATTATTTTTACTATGATCAATTTCAGAAGATGAGCTTTTGCTAATCTTGAAACAATAATCCCAGAAATCCTTTTTGATGTGAAAGGAATAAAAATTCTATCAATTAATTTTTTATAAAAATGAGCAAAGGTGAATGTTTAGAAAATCAGGGCCTGAAAAATCTGTCGAATTTCCATTTCGTTCTATTGCACTGGGTATAAAAAATATAAACAGTCGTAATAAAAAATATCTGATAATTTATTAAAATTTCTTACTATAAATGCATATGATCTATTTGGATTTGTTGAGTAATTAGGAAATCGACGGCCGATTCAGCGTCCATTTCTTTTTTTTTTACTATCAAGAACCGTTTAAATTCTGGAGAACGCCTTCGTATATTTATTTTTGGCGATTTTTAATATTTTTGGCGATCGTTTAATATATGTACTAGGTTGTCGTTGAGCAAGTTTACACTAAACATTTCATGTAATGTAATAAATATTCATACAGTACAAATGTCAAGACATATTCCAGAAATATAGCCAAATATTTTTGGAACGTCTTTAGAATGTATCTTATGTTAGACATTTATGTACTGTATAAATACTTAATACATATGTATATATATTAAATGTTGATGTAACTAATCTAGTGACAACCTGATACATATCAAATGATCGTCAAAAATCGCTTATTATTACTAATAAATATTTTCGATATATTGTCAGGTATCCAGGTCTTGAAGGCAAAAAAAAAAACGAGAGATACGAGTAACGATATCTCATATCAATTCCGAAAGTGTAAATTGTCGTATCGCACAAAAATATGATATCGGCGATTTTGGCGTTGTAGATTTTTACATGAACCTATTGCCAACAATCGTACGCTTTTCTCTTCGCTCATCACCGCACCGCCGGGATATTAAACGGCATTCGATAAATGGTTCGTTAAATAATTATGCAACTATAGATTGACTTACTCTCTATTACGTATCTAAAAAAATAAACTCAGCTCATACAATATATCGGCGTGCAAACGTTTTTTTCCGACCGCAATTATGAACGAGAAATTCCTGTCGCGATAATCAGCGAAAGCGTCGGAAGGTTCCGTAAAATTTCCTCTCCGATGCGCAATTTTTCCAGTCGGAGTAGCCGATGACAAATGTCGTCTTATCGAACGTAATGTTACGTAGCGGTACAACACGAGTTTCCGTTTGCACCATGTCCAGCAGGAACATGGTCGAGTTCATCGATCCACGACGCGTAGATCCGTACACTAAAAAGTAGCATCACTGATCCTTCTCTCGTCTCAATCTCTCTTATTTCGCTAAATGATAAAAACAAAATGCGTGTGAGAAGAGTCCCCTGAGTAAAGGCATCTCGAGATCTTCGAGCTTCCGGAGAGATCTCGGGTTGCGCTGAATCCAAAGAGAATTCAGCCGTGGAGCTTGGTACTTGTGCGGGAACCCGAAGATGGGATCCCCTAACTACGCTGAGGATGTAACGGACTGCTTTCGCTCACATCGTTCGACTGCACCGTCGTCGACGACGTGAGGGCGTTGGAGAGGACCTGGGCGATGCTATCGGTCACTTTGTCGATCGTCTCCGCGACGACGTCGTGCTTGTGATCGTGATCGTGATCGTGATCATGATCGTGATCATGATCGTGGTCGTGATCGTATTCCTCCATTTGCGTGTGGTTGTGCGAGTGTCCGTGACCACCGTGCGAATGCGAGTGGGAATGGGCAGCTGTAGACAGAAAGCGTAGATGTTTGAGATTTCATGAGATTTTTCAAGCGTGGAATCTGTGTTTGTGTGGACCAATCGCGGAGTCTGTGAAAGGAACTGCCGGTAATTCGCTTTACAAAGCTATATCTATCTAATTGCGGAAATGAGAAATTGGAATGATTGAACTGTTTGCGTGTATAATTTTCATAAATTTTCTTAAATTAAGAAATGGGTTTCCCGTTTCTCTCTATTCCATTCCATTATATTATTAGATGAAGAAATTAAATTTCAAAGCCATTCTTTGATTTTTTAATAAATTATTTAACTTTGTTGTTTGATTCTGTGGAAGTACGTATTTGCGAATTTATTTTAATTTATTTTCTCAATCCACGTACGCTTTTACTTAGATGATTTAGTAAGAGCAACATATTACTTTTTATTAACTATCATCGCGAAAGAGAAAGGACGGCCAGTCGCAAAGCACGGTAATGTTTAACGTTACATTATTGGACTCAACTAGCATCTGAAAGTATCTAATCAACGATAATGATGTGGCTGATATGACGATAACGTAATTGTTTTGTCGAGTTGAATATAAAAAAGCTATCCAATAATAATTGACGATTTTAGTAATCACCCACTTCGATATCATTATTATCTGAGTTATCTGAGTTAATAATACATTGACATAACACGATGAATTATAAAAGTTCTCTTGTGAAATATTATATTTCCCGGCAAAGTGTTGTAGCTCAGAACTCGAGCACCTGTAAGCCGCGCGCGTCTGATCATGCTCCGTCCGTTTCCACTGCTTGTCGTGCCCGCTCATCGAGCGCTGCGTAATTAACTTCCACGTGTATACGCGCGAACTTCTCCAAACGGTACTCAGACACTCGAGCAATTTCGTCATCATAAAATGCGTCAAACGGTCGAGAAAGCCGTCGAAAGTCGGTCGGATCGTCCATCGACCTACCCGTCCCGGGTCATTGCCATGGGTGGAGAGAAAGCCTTGGGGACTATAAGCAGATCCCTTATCGAGATTCGTCTCAGCTCGTCAGCATGACAAAGTTCCTACCGTAACCGGCACGTCATTCCAGCACCGCACGTGAAACTCGTGTGTGTCTTGGAAGAAGTGGGTTGTTTCCGCATGCAATTTGCCAATCACGTGGCAGCCGACGCGAGTTGTGTAAAAGTTCATGTTTCGTACAGTCGCAAGTAGGAGTAACGAGCTCTCGTATTTTATTTACGCAAGGTAAATGCTCCAATAAACCGTTTAATGGATATAGCAGAGGGCATGTAATCTAATTCCTTCGTATTATAATATTTTGCTTTATAATATATCCTTTATAATATTCTGTACTATATTTTTATCATTGTATTACATTTTTATTAGTATATTATATTAGAAATTATGATACTAATATGCTTTAAGGACTTTAAGGTTTTTCCAACTTCTTCATAAGCTAACTAATAGTTAAATTTTACGTCTGTCTTTATCTTATCTTCAATTTAGACAGGTTCAGACGTATGATTTAACTATTAATTAGCTTACCAAGAAGTTGAAAGAACCACAGTGTTTTTTTAATTTGTACTCTTATAATATTGTTTTTCATAATAGTAAATTTATTAATATATTATTTCATCATTATATAACATTTTTATTATTGTATATTATATGAGATATATATGAGAAATTATGGTATGCTGGTATGCTTCAATAAAGACCGGTTTTTCTTGGTAAGCTAATTAATAGTTAAATCATACGTCTGAACTTGTGTAATTTGAAGATAAAACAAAGACAGACGTATGATTTAATTATTAGTTACCTTACTTACCTAAGAAGTTGGAAAAACCGACCCGGTTTTTTTTTAACCTGTACTCGTATAATATACCCGGTTTTTTTTAACCTGTACTCGTATAATTAAAAATGTTTTTCATAAGATCAAAATTTGTTAATATACTATTTCATCATTATATTATATTTTTATCGGTAATTATATTAGAAATTATGATATTTTTTGGTATACTTTAGGTGTTTTTTTTAACTTGTATATTTTTATGATATTGTTCCGTAAGATTAAAATTTGTTAATACGTCTAGCATATTGTGTCATTCATTGAACTGAAACGGAACATTGCACTTGCGATCTCTCGCGATTTCGCGAACCTTTCGCATTCTCGTGAGAAGGTCGGGATGCAATTAAGATTGCATAATAGGTGACATTCACAGAGATATATAACCGTTATTACGACCCATCTCTCCCACCTGTTGTTACTTTCTCGACGAAATGACACACGTGCAATCTGTTATTGGATACTAAGTAACACATACAGCACGTGTGTGAATAACCGATCGAATATCACGTCGGCGATATTATAATCAGGTCTCAACCTCGCCAAATATATTCAGAATTAATGGAACAGGCTACCGCGGGAGCAAAAAACTTTTTTCTTTTAGAAGTCAGCCGAATTCTTTTTACCTGTTAGTCTCAGTTACATCATATATTTAATAATGCTAATGTTGCACATTTTTATGCACTGAAAAAATGAAAAAAGAAAGAAAAGACTTCATTCTAGAGACGAAATATTGGATCGTAAAAATAGAAGTAAATGTCCTTGACTATAAAAAAAAGAATTGAAAGTATGAAAGCAGCATTTCACGAATTAATTAGTACGAATAATTCTTCGCTTCTTAGCTAATCCATAATCCGCGTAATGTTTATCAAAATCATTAGCCGTATTCGGCTGGAATAACAACAAAGTGGCATAAAAGCGAACAGAGTTTATCAGCTGGCTCAGCGGTTTCGAGATCAACAATTCATATATCAGTTTTTAACAAAGTGTTGTTTACAAGTGACGTCCCGATAAGATCTATTTTCGCGTCAAGTTTCACGAATATACGCGCGTACTCGATGTATTCGTATAAACATATGTATACATGTCTACTATATAATTGTTTGGCCGATTGGTATATCAGTTTTTAACAAAGTGACGTCCCGATAAGATCTATTTTTGCGGCAAGTTTTAAATAAGCGTTGCACGCTACGAGAACTTCTGCCACGATCCCTCTGCCTCTCCCACTTCGATATGCCTTGACCCTGACTTTTCAGTTGTACCTCGTCGGTTTAGGGCAAATCAATAGATCAGACAACTGCTGAAGAACCAACACGTGAAATGTATCAAGGGCGTACCTGTAATAGGTTTGCACCGAGACAAGCGATTCCGAAAATTTTAATTGCAAGAACGTCGAATATTCATGATTAAGAGATGATGCTCGATCGACATTTCCAACTAGAAAAGGTGGACATTAGCTCGACGATCTGCATATAAAATATTATATATCTCTGAGCATCCTGGAAAAATGTCTGAATTATTCAAGCTAAAACTGGCCTGGCTCTATGAATAATAATGCGCTCATACATCATGCAAATTCGAATGTAGGAAGTCGAGGAAGAGATAGCTTCCGGTGGACTCTAATGGAGCTCGGGATGGACTTTCACCCCGCGGCAATAAATTCGCGCGCCGCCGCGATTTCCCGTTTTGACACGCGGAAATTCACCGGTCACGCGAGAGGAAAACGGAAACGCGCAGTATATACAAGCGCGGGTACGAAGGACGACGTTGGAGTGACGATAATGCAATTATCCGACATCGCGGCGGTGCGTCGCGATACGCTTCGACGGTATTCTGGAGACGCGGGGGATTCCCTCGTCTTCCGGGAAACCAACTCACTGGCGATCTGCAGACCCAGCATCAACGTGAAGCCGATAATGATTGCGACGAGCTGAAGCAGACCGCTCTTCTCGTTCGCCCGCTCCCGCGCCAGCACTTCGAAGAACACCACATAGAGCAGCGTGCCAGCCGCCATGCCCTGGAGTATGGTGGGTGTCGGCCCCAGATTCTCACTGTCGTTCTTGAAATGATCGAGAACAAGTCCCACGGCGATCCCGATCGGCGTGACCATGGAGAAGATCGTCAGGTAGCCGAGGGTGGTCCTGGTCGACGCGCCGGCCACGTAGAGCTCCATCCCGACGCAGAAGGAGATTACCAATTTGTGAGTCGCGATAGCGGCCGCCAGATACGCGACCGAACTGATGGAGGGTTCTAACCCTACCGCCAGACCCTCGAATATCGCGTGGAAGGACAGAGCGAGCACAGTCAGCAGTCCTTGCACGGAGGTGTTTTGCATCATCGCGCCGTGCTGATGATCGTGAGAATGATGCTGATGATGCTGATGATGATTGACCGAGTAGTTTAGTCCCGGCATCCCTAGCTCTAAATCAGAATGCCTCTGGACTACTTGATGTCCTTCGTTCGGTAACGCGACGGGCAGGACGAATATAGCCGGCAGCATCTTGTCGTCCTTGTCTACCTGATCGCGAGACTCATTGAGCTGGAGCTTCGGCCGTTCTACGTTCGCCCGATCCCTGTTGTCCTCGGTGTCATTGCTGTCTTTCCACGCGATGGACTTGGTTGTCGTGGACACGGTGGCGATTGAACCGTTCGACGAGCTCGACGGACCCGTCTGATTGTTGTTGCATCTGCGCACCGACACCGTTCGGTACAGCAAAGTCTCCGAAGATTCGGGTTTGCCGGTAAGGGCGGCGTGCACGGCTTCCTCGACCAAATAGACGAGGAAGAAACCGCTGCAGAAGAGCAGCTCCGCCAGACCGAGGCTGCCCAAATCGGGCAGTTGTCCATTCGACTGGTGTGTCTCAACGCTAGCGCGCACTTCCGGCGCTAGATGTACGAACGTCGTAAACAGGAGCACGCCGCCGCCGAAGCAGAGCAAGAGCGACGTTAAGAGACCCTGGGGATGATGCCGCGATGTTTTGGGATCCGTTTTAAGATTTGTATTTGTTAAATAGGGCGCTCGGATTATCAATTACTACAGACTCTTCGATGTCGATTTTTCATACACTGAGGGAAATATCTGGTGATGCTATCCAGAATTCAGAATCGGTTTACCAAACAGTATAATGAATAATCGTGTAAAAAGACATCTAGTCAATAATATCAAACTATTTGATAAGCGCATTATCTGATTAGTATTACAACAATGTTTAGATATGTTTACCAAACCGTCTAGTATACGTATGATTCATTTGATGAGCATTACGAATGTAAAGAAAGCGTCTTAGTGAGAGACAATTGACTATCGCGTCGTTAGACGGGCACCATAGATCTAGAGAAGATTACCAAACTATCTAAATACCTATGACTAATTGTAAATGTTTCGGTATTGACTACTATGACGCATTGAGGCGCCGTTATCAGAATACTGAATGTATGAACCACATATCGAATAAGTTTACTACACTACTTCTCACAAAACGTGTATAGTTTTAATCATCACATAATTTCCCTCTGTGTATAATATAAAATATCAACATGATAACAATTTTCGAGAAATCGCAATTGATCGTTTAATATTTTACTTGCTTTCGTTACTGTAATCAAATACACGTACACGACGTTTACATGTATCTGTCAGGTAAAAGAGTCAAGACTGAATGGATTCCAAATAGTCCAAAAAATTCATAAACTTCGATTGCAAAATACCGAGCACCCTGCAATGAGCAGTTACTCCGGACACATTACGATTAATACATGATCGGTCGTTACGCGAACAATCGTTACGCGAATTGTGGAAATAAACATCTCTTACAAACATGACCTTTTTGTTCCCATTCTTCCGATCAAATATTATTCGTCTCGACTTTGTGCCTGTGGTTTAGGGAAATATTTATGTCTGTTCGTACATTGATATATCAGCGTTCGATATTAGTGAATTACGCATATACTCAGTGACGAATATAGAACCGACCGATATTCAGGAATTGAAAATCGCAGTATTAAAAAACGATCTACATGCAGCGCGGATACATTTAATAGATATGCAAGAATATCCATCGGTGTCAAGGATATTGCACGAGTTAGATCGCGAATGTAACGTTTACTCTAGATATTACCGGCAAGTTCAATTTACTGGCACAAAGACGAGCCTTCCGGAGAGCTGCGGAAGTGGACCAGATATTGCCAATGAGAATTTCTGGCCGTTTCTCGGACGTACTTGCTTGTTCGCCGCGGAGGCCGAGTCGACGGTCGGCGTGGACGCGTTGGACGTCGAAGTAGACGTGGAGCTGAAATGATTGGAAGAGATCGCCTGGCGACGTTTCTGACGGAGTCGCCTCCTGGCCCTGTAACGTCCTACCATCAACGGCAACGTTCCCAATACGAGGGAACCGAAGCCGAGACCGACCATCGCGCCGATCTTCGACATCAGAAGGATGTCCGACGTCGTCGTGTTCTCTTCCATTTCGTATGTTCAATTGATATCGACAACGAAGATATGTTGAAGAAAGAAACTTTGTTCTCTCTCCCTTCTTATTTTTCGAGGATTTCACAAAGCCGGTATCGAAACGATCGCAAGCGTATTGTATCTCGTCAAACATACGCGAGTGAAGTGCCGGGAATAAAATCCGTGCGAGATGCCGATGTCGCGACAGAGTTTACTTCATCACCACTTTACCGTTTCTCTCTCATTCGCGTGTTCCTGTCGACGATGGGATTTATCCCACAGTCCCGCACTTTGTACCGAGGACGTTCCGTTCTCCAATTCTCGAGGGCTCTTTCACGACGACAATCGAGACGTTCGCGGTGGAACTTGGTGGGACGAAACTTGGCTTCGAGCCTGAGATCCCTCGATCAGTTGTACTACTACGATCTAACGCGAGGCGAACGATCGCAAAGCGGCGGAAAGCTCCGCGCGGCGCGACGGCCGATCGGACACTACTCCGGTCTCGAGGGGAACTTGGCTCGATCGGACCCCTCGGCCGCCGCTTCGTCGTCTTACATAGTGTGAACCGAACCGTTTCCTGCCCACTCCCGCGACCGCTACGCTCGTCCTTGTCCAACGATTACTTGCTAGCGTGCATACTCTTTCTGACACCTGCACCACGACTGATCGTCCCTCATTCAATGGCGTAAGACCTGCGAAGTCGCTCCCTTTCTTCTCATTGGAATGCACACGGAAACCGAAGGGGGGGGGGAAAAAGAGAACGGGAATGCACACAGGAACGGAAGCAGAATCGAAAGGAGGGAAAAAGAAAAAGAGGGTAAAAATGTGAAGAAAAAAAAAAATAAAAAACAAAGGTTTCTTTAATTGAAATGAAGCGAAAAAGGGCCGAGCAAAGGAGACCGGAGAAAAAGAAGAAGAGACAAAAAATGCTGAATTTTCACTTCTTTATGGCATTGTTGGGTACGCGAAACATTGGTTACATCGCTGTAACTGGTCCGTACTCGACGAGGAGTAACGCATTTTCCCTTCTTCGCGCAGGCGGTGAACGCGCTCGTGCGTAGGCGCGTGTACACAAGTGAATGAAAGATCGGCACTCGGAGAGACGACGTCGTGTACATACATACATGTAGGGGCACGCGTGCAGACGCAGTCTATTCCACGTTCGCGCCCACAGTGTCATAAATAACACTCGCGCCGTGAATTAGACCGCAAGAGAAATGAATCTCCTTGAGCGGTGCCGGTTTAACGAAGACGAGAAGAGATCAAGTGAAGAAACAGAGGAATCGGAAGATTCGGAAAATTCTCAAGAAACTCAACCCCCTTCTTACTGAGAAAACTCGCGGTACAGTTTTATAGAAACTAATCTCTCTTAATCGAGAGAGATTTCTTCAGTTTCTATTAGCGTTGTAACGGATGAAGAAATGTAAAAGTTAAGGCGGCACTCGCACTCGTCACTTTCAAAGCAAGAGCATGAATTTAGCGATGTGGGCCACCGAGACGATCACGCCTCCGTGATTTGCTGGCTCTATGGTACTTTCACCCTTTCCGCGCGAAAAGCGAAAGGATACCACCATCGGTCGGACACTTCATTGAGCGTCCTCGAAGACGTAAAGCTCAAGAAGCTTTACGGAATATTGCGTCTTATAAAATCGAAATGAAATCAACGATAATAACGAAGTTCTTCGTCGTTACGATCGATAAGAAAGTAATCACGAGTTGTTTATTTTTATTTTCATTCAAGCGTCCATTTTTCTTTCACTTATGATCGCTGAGTGATAAGTCGCACAAGCGAGCATGAAGGTTACTAGTCAAAAAAAGAAACAATTTGAGTGACTCATAAATAAACGGAGCAAACGGAGCGCTTTTTCGTGTCGACAGTTTTTTTTCCGATTATTTATTATCGTCGAAGGGCAAACAGTTGTCTGCGAGCAGGAAAATTTTTCACAACGAGCAAAATCAAACGTTACGGGAATCATGCCGCATGAATCATCAGGCAGGATGTCCTTTGCATTTTGTGCCACATTCTCTTTCTCCCCCTCTCCCTTTCCGTTCTCCCCCTGCTATCATGTCCTGAAGTACATACGGTATACAGTCTGTATGTCACTTCGAATATTAGCCTCGACATGAGCGCGTTGCGTTCTTCTCACTTTTAAAACTAACAGACGCGTGTACACACATACACACTTGTACACCGCGATAAGTCGACTGTTGACCAGCGACAATAATTACTCGCTGAGAATCGGTAAGTGTCGGCAACGTCGATGATCTTCGACCTCGGATACATGCTCGAGCGCATCATTCTCGTTCGGTATATTTTGAAATTTCATTCATAGAATGCTTTCCCGTTCTTTCTCATTTAATTCATGTATTTTTAACTAATTAAAACATATTTATTTAATTTTTATTTAATTAAAAGATATTTTTTAGCTTTTAAAATTTGCGTTATTTATGTGTGTGGATTTTGTTTGAAGAGAAAAAAATCGTATTTTAATTAATAAAGAAAAACTCACGTCGATAAGAAAATTGTCCCAGTTGCTAAAAAAATTGCAAAATAAACTGCCAGTTAATTACGCGTAATCGCTAATTTAGCGTCTTATCATTAATATTATTCTTACGAACTATTTAATATTATTCTTTTTATCGTATTGCTTTTTTTTATTTTTCTACGTAATTGATACGAAAGATTGCGCAGTTCCAGACGAGTCGATAAGTAAGTGCGAGACGTATCGATTCAATATTCTTATCTATTATCTATTAATATTCCCAGTTCTATTTGTTAGATATGAGGAAGGCATTTAATTGAGCGCAAAGATCGGGCGTTTACTTGTAGTGTTAAATACCTCAATTTTTATGCGCCCGCTATCATCGCGGAATGAAGAAATATCGTTGCATGCGTCAGCAGGAAATAAGATCGTTTGTACTTACTCAACATCTGCAGGCCAAACATGACGAGGAAACCGACGAGGATCGACAGGTATTGCCTCAGCCCGGTGCGATGCTCTTGTAAGATCTCGAAGAATACTACATAGAGTAGAGTTCCCGACGCCAATCCCTGCAACGAGTAGAAAGCGATAAGAACATTTTTTCTCCCGTTTACGCGCGATTGCTGCTCGATTAGTCCATAGATTATACAGACTATTCAGTGAATGTGTAGATTTTTTCCGACACGCGTATTACGGAATCGTGTCATCGAAATCTTTTTTGTTGTACTGAAATCGTATTGAAGTGGAAAGCTTGAGAAACTTGCCTGTAATATCACTGCCATTGCCCCACTCGCGGCTGCACTGCCGCCGCCGACGAGTGCCATCCCAATGCCGATCCCTATCGGCGACACCACGGCGAACGTGCATGTATAAATCACGGACAGGTACGGCCTGGTTCTGGACGCGATCAGTTCTACACCGATGCAGAAGGCAATGACGAATTTATGGGACGCCACCGCGAGGAACATGTACCTACGGACGAATCGTGACGTTTGTCATATCGCTGATTGACCCTTCGTTTCGCGAGAGAGGCGCAATTACTAAGGTGGAGTTTATTAAACATCTGAACACTAAACTGAAAGCTAAATCTCAGCGCTTATCAATCCAAACTTAATAATACCTTTTTCAGAAAATTTATTTATGAATTTATTGGATTCAAGAACCAAATTATTAAATTTAGTTCTTGAATCCAAATTATATTTATAAAATTGATGTGA
Organism: Tetramorium alpestre; assembly: GCA_021460005.1. Classification (NCBI taxonomy): domain Eukaryota; kingdom Metazoa; phylum Arthropoda; class Insecta; order Hymenoptera; family Formicidae; genus Tetramorium; species Tetramorium alpestre. The sequence goes on along the minus strand of JAJVSH010000145.1, from coordinate 416,410 downwards.
CTCTAAATTATTAAAATGTTTTTATATTAAAAGTTTATATTAAAAACTATAAAAACATTTCAATAATTTTGAGTCGTATCAATCTTATAAATGTAAATATTTTGTAAATTATATGACTCAAATCATTATATGAGTCAATTATATGACTCAAAATTACTGAAATGTTTTTCATTACAATCACAGACATAAAGCAGTTGTGAAAACAACGCTATATTCATAGAATGAGTTTGTCATTTCCCTACCATAAGGGGATTAATTTAAGGCACATTCGCAATTACCAGACATGACCAGCTGAACTCTCTAAACCGATCGCCAGTCCCTCGAACAACTCATGCACGGATAAGCCGAGTACTATTAATAATCCTCGCAGCGAAGTTATCACGAAGTCGTCGTTATCCATTATCGCCGGTAAATGGCTGTGGCCTCTATAAATTAAGAGAAGATGAAGTTTCTCGCGGTTTCCACGCGCCGGCGAAGTGTCATCGGCACGACAATGATATAAAACGATTGATAAAGTCGAGCGTAAACAGGCTTACGTGTGTGCGTGGCTGTTGCTGGTGCACTGCGACTCTGTTTGACCGTTCTCCACCAATTCGTTCGTGCTGAGATTCACGTCCTTCTTGCTGGATGTGATATCCTGCTGTTCCCTTTGTCGCTTCCTGAGATACGTATGCACAGACTCTTCCACCAGGTACATGATGAAGAATCTGCCGAAGAAATCCGCAGTAATTAACACACCTAATCCTGTATCATCATAATTGCATTGAATTAATTGTATAATAATAGTTCATATTTTCATCACAATTATACGATCAGATTAATAATTTTAAACTGAATAATGAATAATAATTTGTTTTTTTTTTACTGAAACGAAGATATCTCACTGGAGAGATATTTCACCTCCACGCAGATGATTTTTATTTTGCATCCATGACGTCAAAGGACTGACTCACCCGGCGCATGCAAGCATATCTGCCAGCGAAAAGTTGAGCTGCGGCATTTTCTTAGCTTCAACGAGGTTTTGCACGCCTTCCGCGACTTCCGGTATCAAGTGGAGGAATGTCGTGCTGAAGAGGACGCCTCCACCGAAGCCAAGTAGAATACCCACCATTTTCATCGATCTATGATAATAAAGCCAGCACTTAGTGATTTAACTCGTTCGACTATATTACATCATCGATATCTTAAATCGGTGAGACGTAATATATATACACAATGTTACTTGTCGTTTAATGATCATAGTCTTGAATCGTTCCTCGATTTTACTCGCTTTTCACGTACTTTGCGAAATATTAATTAATTTCGACTTTTATATTTATCTCGCGGCGTTAAAAATTTTTCTAAAGACAAGTATATAATAATATCAGAAATTATAAAAATTATTATTATCAGGATTATTGTTATATAACTCATGAAGTTGTAGCCGAACAGTTAAACAATACGTTAAGTAACTTTCTTGAGAATTATTACGATAATTCTTATCGTAATCCGTACGGTTATACCTAAAGTTTTTCTCATCACTTAAAATGATGTCTTTTACCTGGGATTCTGACTGCTCATATCCCACTTTAACCACTTGGCCAGAAACATCGGTACGATGCCCATGATCGTGCTTACAGTACACAAAACCACCATGGTAACGGCCTTAGCGGTTAATACGTCGCTTTCCGAATCCTTCGAGGGTTCATCTTCATCATGATGAGCCGACGTGTTTACTCCCATCGCCGCGAGCAAGGCTTCTATTACTGACATGGTGCCGAGCCTTCCGATTCTTCTTCACTGCAAACGCAATAAGTTTTAACAATCTAATTAATCTAATTATCGCGTTATAAATTTACGAGAACAAAAACATTAGTTTTCGATTCATTAAATATTTAATTAGAAATTAATCATCGAAAAAAGTTTCGGATAGAGTTAAAATACATAGGAATTTGAATCTTAATCAGTACCTTAAAGGGTGCAAATTAATAAAAAAATTTGTTTAACAATAAATGACCGATCCAGTGTTCGATATTTTCGCTCTGTTGCGTTTTGGTGAATGAAGTTACACGCTACTCGAGTTTTTCAAAATTTGTTACGAAGGTACGTAACGTTACGTGCTTAATCTTTTGTCAGAAGCTTTATCTGAACTTTTCTCGCGGATATTTGTTACAGTCAGCAGTTAAACGGCGACTCGCGCATTTTTTATATATTTTATCTCGTTTCATAACTTCAAGGTATTTCGTTACTGCGCAAATTGTGTCAGTGTATTAACTTCACGAAGGAAATATTATATCTTCTCACGGGAACAGTTTCCTCGTGTCTAAGCTTTTGTAGCTTTTCATTTGTTGTTTATATCTATTTTAAAGGAGATATCTCCATCCTCCCTCTTTTCCTCTCATTGTTTGATTTAATCTATTATTTAATCTATTAAGCTAACATTTTAATCTTTAAGCTCTTTTAGATTTACTCAAAGCAATCTCATAATCTCTACCGAACCAAAGATCGAAAGTCCACAATGTTATTGATAATAGTAAATCCGCATTTCCTGAATTATATATTGGACAATTATTTCACGACAGTTATTAATATTATCGTCAAGAGAAGACAGATTATTCCCGCATATCATACGTCATGGCTTAGGGGGCGTATTGTCAATCCATCGAGTTAGTCAGTTGAAGATATGCTTACAATTAGAGAAAATCATGTCGAATGAAAAACATCATAATTACGATTCTTAAACAAAAACATTTTACAAGAATTTTTCATACTAAGAAAAGTATTTTTTTTTCTCTTTGTTTTCTTCGGCTATTTTTTTCAAAAAGGTATAAAGTTTTGTATAGTAATCCCAGTTAAATTCCCACAATTTCACTTTCGGAGATATAAAAGAAGTACAGAGAATTTTTCTGTAAAATTACAGTCTTCCTGATACAACTTTCCCAATACTTTCCACTGTTATTGATATATATTTTAAAGCAATATAAGTGTGTATTATCTTATTAAATTTTGATAATGTACATTGTACGATAATAGTTTTTTTACTATCGCGCCACTTGAAAATTTGGATAACTTTATTATCTCGATGTAATCGAAATACAATTATATAATTTTTTCGATTGGATGCGAATATTATATTACATCATACTATATAT